>AWOL01S0084862.1:31229-53058 GCA_000715115.1 Nicotiana otophora
GCTGGATCCTGATACTGGGGAGCTATCTGCTCCAGAGCGGGAGTAGTGGGAGTCTGGGATCCTCCTCCATCCTGAGAGACGGCTGGTGCCATGAAAAATGCGCCAGTCTCGGCCACACTCTCCATAAGGCCCACCAAACGGACCAAAGCATCCTGAAGTACTGGGGTGGCAATGAACCCTTCCGGAACCTGAGCTGGTCCGGCAGGAACAATCTGGGCTGGAACCTCCTCGCCCAACTCTACCTGAGGCTCCATTGCTGGTACTACTACACGAGCTCTAGGCTGAGCCCTGCCCCTGCCTCGGCCTCTGGCACGGCCTCGGCCTCGACCTCTCCCCTTCGTAGGAGCTGCCACTAGGGGCTCTAGCTGCTGCTCAGCTGAGGAAGCGGTAAGTGTTCTCTCCATCTGCGAGAGAATAAGAGGAGAAGAGTTCAATCAGTATTGAGTAAACAAAATTGCACGACAGAGAAGAATATAAGTGAAATTTGTTCCTAAACTTCATAACCTCTGGAAGATAAGCACATATGTCTCCGTACTGATCCTCCAAACTCTACTAAGCTTGCTCGTAAATCGTGAGACCTAGGCAACCTAGTGCTCTGATACCAACTTGTCATGACCCGGAATTCCCACCGCCGGGACCTTGATGGCGCCTAACATTTCACTTGCTAGGCAAGCCAACGTTAGAGAATCATTAAACCAATCCTTATTCCATTCAGTAAATAATAGGAAATTAGCTAAGATGAAATATAGTGAGTGCAGAATAATATAACAAAACTACATTAATCACTACCACCCGGATCTGGAGTCACAGTTCACGAACTTCTAAGATTTCACTACAAGTAAATGTCTAAAGGAAATACAACTGTTTTCGATACAAATGAAACAGTAAAGAAAATGCATAGAAGGGGACGCCAGGACCTGCAGACACCAACATGACTACCTTGGGTCTCCAAACGGATCAAGCAAGCAGCTAGACACAGGGTCAACTCAGTCCGGTACCAAATTCTGCACAGAAAGTGCAGAGTGCAGTATCAGTACAACCGATCCCATGTACTGGTAAGTGTCGAGTCTAACCTCGACGAAGTAATGACAAGGCTAGGACAAGACACCTACAAATAAACTTGTACAATATATCAATATATACAACCATAACAACAATTAAAGAAGCAAGGCAAGAAATATAGGGAAGGGGACATGCTGAGGGGATTACATGGCAAGGAATCACAACAAGAATGAGAACATGATCAATCGATAACAGAAAGAAACAAGCAAACAGAGTAAAGGAAAGTACACGGCATCACCCTTCATGATTTTACTCTCAACCTCACCATAAGAAACAATAGAAACGGCACGGCATCACCCTTCGTGCATTAACTCTCTTTCATAACATGGCACGACATCACCCTTCGTGCTTTTACTCTCAACCTCACTAGAAGACACAATAGAAATGGCACGGCATCACCCTTCGTGCATTATCACTCACTCACAAAATGTTACACGACATCATCCTTCGTGCTTTAACTCTCTCCCTCACCAAGACAATGAACAATAACAACAGGGAGATAGAAATATCAAGAAGAAGTCTTACTTCAACATTCAATTCCACGTTACTAATCTCAACTTTGAGTCAATACTCAATCAATACCAATTTTCGTAAAACATAATAAGAGTGGTTCAACATAACGAATAGCTAGTCTAGTAATGAACAATATGATCAAGGAATACCACGATTACAATAATAAGACCCACTCGCATGATATGACTCGACAACAACGCATAGGTACTCGTCACCTCACCGTACAACATACAAACACGTAGCAAATAAGCGAATAATGCCTAATCCCTCAAGCCAAGGTTAACCACGACACTTACCTCGCTCTGAAGGCCAGTCAATACTCAATCACAACTTTTCCTCTAGAATCCACCTCCAAACCACTCGTATCTATTAAAAAACGACTCAATAATATCAAATATTGCTAAACGAATCAATTACATTGCATAAATTTAGATTTCCCAAACTATCCCTCAAAAAGTAAAACCGACCCCGGGTCCGCATTTAGGTCAAAACCCGAGGTTCGAACCAAAATCTATTTACCCATTCACCCCCGCGCCCCGGATATATAATCAGTTTTGGAATCTGACCTCAACTGTGAGGTCTAAATCCCTAAATTTCGAAATCCCTAGTTTTTACCCAAAACTCCCCAACTCCACCATGAAAACCTTAGATTTTAGGTTGAAAATTCATAAAATGTAATGGGGAATTGAAAGAATGTGGTTTAGAATCACATACCAACACCATGGGGAAGCAAATATCTTTTGAAAATCGCCTCTAAACCGTCTAGCTTTTGAAAATTTGAAAGAATGGCTTAAGTCCCGTTTTGGGCCTGTTTTATGCACTGGGCGACAGTGTTCATCGCATTCGCGAAGAGCTGCCCTGCTAGGCTTACACGATCGTGAAACCCCCACTGCGTTCACGAAGGCTATGCCCCCTGGCCTTTGCGTTCGTGAGCCCGTGCTCACATTCACGTAGAAGTAAAGTCTGACCCCTCCCCCATGTCCCAAATGTTACGCGTTCGCGATGAGCCGGTCGCATTCGCGAAGGGTAAAGACCCCATCACTCTACGTTCGCGACCACGCCTTTGCGTTCATGAAGAGAAACAACTCACCCTGACCAGCTTACCCTTCGCGTTCGCGAGAGTATCTTCGCAAACGTGAAGAAGAACACACCAGAACAGCTGCTGCAACAAAAATACCAGATTTTCTAAGTCTAAACATCCCGTAGCCTATCCGAAACTCACCAAAGCCCTCGGGGTTTCAAACTAAACATGCACACAAGTCCTAAACATCATACGAATTGAACACCTAAAACTACGAATTGAACACCAAATCGAATGAAATTTTCAAGAAAGCTTTAAAACTTCTATTTTCACAACCGGATGTCCGAATCACGTCAAATCAACTCTATTTCTCACCAAATTTTACAGACAAGTCTTAAATATTATAGTGGACCTGTACCGGACTCCAGCACCAAAATACAGACCCGGTATCAACAAGACCAAACATCAGTCAATTCTAAAAATCCTTAAACTTCCAAACTTTTAATTTTTCATCAAAATTCCATATCTCTAGCTAGGGACTTCGGGATTTGATTCCGGGCATACGCCCAAGTCCCAAATTACGATACAGACCTACCGAGACCGTTAAAACATGAGTCCGGGTCTATTTTCTAAAAATGTTGACCGAAGTCAACTTAAATTGATTTTGTTAAGGCACAAATTCTCTTTTTATCAGTTTTTAACATATAGGCCTTTTGGAGGAACACTTGAACTGCGCACGCAAATTGAGGAAGGCTAAGATGAGGTTTTTGAGACCTCAAAATGCAGAATTAGGTTCTAAAATATAAGATAATATGTCAGGTCATCACAGTTGGGTACACCCATCACAGTTTGCCCGATGTGCAGGAATGAACATTTGGCATCATGTTGTGAGTATGCCCAGCAGCATATTATGGGTGGCGGGTTTGGGAAATTCCAAAGGCCCACACAACAAACCGGTACAAGGTTTGTTACTCATGCATTGGAGGCCTGAAGGGAAGATAATGGGGATGCTTATGACGTATGCAAAAATGGTGAATATTAGGTCAGTGGGGCGAGTCAGTTTAGCGGACCACATCCCCGTTGTATAAAGTGTGGGATATGTCATTCGGGAGTATGTCACTATGATTCCAATGTATGCTACAAGTGTGGTATGAGGGGTTACATTCAAAGAGATTGTCGTTCGTCTCGCCAGAGCATGGGCGGGGGTACGACACAACCATCCAGTTCTGCAGCTACTACATCCAAAACGCCTCCCCCAGCTAGAGGCACTATACCGCCCGTAGGGCGTAAAGCAGCTAGGGGTGGTATTCAGAGCTCGGGAGGGCCCAACAGGTTTTATGCTATGAGGAGGCGTCAAAAGTCAGAGGCTTCTCCAGATGTGGTTACAGGTATATCGACTTTCCAATCTCAAGATGTATATGCCCTTATTGATCCCGGTTCTAGCTTGTCATATGTAATTCCTTATGTTGCTATGGAATTTGGGATAGAACCGGAACAAATTTATTAGCCGTTCTCTGTATCTACTCTTTGAACGAGACGTATCATTTGTGAAGCCTCTTTATCGCAATTATATTACAACCTCTCAAGGAATTGAGTTCTATAATTATCTCCTTGAATTGAGTTATAACCCTGGGCTAATAGTTTCCACTTGCTTCCCTAAATTCTCAACAAGGGACTATACCTGATGAATTTATTACAAGACCTTTTGAATCGAATGGATAACATCTGCTCATTTGTGCCTATGCATGCACCATCATAATATTTACCTTTGTGGTATCAAATCGAATATAAAGCAGCCTAGTGTTGAGGTCATTGTTGATCCACTCATTTTCTCTCTGGTGTATGTGGCTCCTACGGTTTGAACAATCACTTTACTCCTTTGTGAATATTGTCATGAATCCTTTTCACCGTCTAGTAGCATGAGAGCGTATCTCAGCACCTATCCTATGTGTACCTGTCAATTGAAAGGGGGTCAGTTGTCTGCATAAAAGGTTTTGGGAAATTTGAGATTTTCACAAATTCGTCACAAGAAGATCTTTTTGTTTTCCCATATCAATATGACTTTCATGTCCACCTAGATCATGCCTAACTGAGTAACTCACTTTGTTCCTAGTATTGTAGTTGCCCATGAAGTGGCCTGGTATTGCAGCTCGAGAGTTATTATGGCAAAAGGAAAATGTCTAGCTCATAGCAAAGTGTTCATTCTCTCTAACTAATACATGATTTCATCCCAACATTAATATGTCCTAGCTACATGGTTTCATTTGTGTGTGGTTGAAAGTTAAGCAGACTTACCGCGACTTTTCCCTCTTCACTTCAGGTAGATGTTTCAGATTCTGGTATATACGATGAGCATATTGATTTGAAAGACAAGTTTGTTGTATATCTAGTCCTCTCATATAGGATCAACTATTGTGAAGGGTTAATCTGCTAGAATGATAATAAAATCATAAGTGTCCATCTTCTTTTTCAACCTCATGGGTTTGTGGCATAGATTCCTTGTGTCAAATACTATTAAAAGCGTAATGCAACTTCTTGTATTTTGAAACCCATATCATATTCAGGGTGCCAGAGCATTCGCATTTCGAGTTTAATTGATTTTCCCTACACTCCAGGATTCGACTGGTGTCACGTACTTGCCTATTTCTCCTTGAGGCTTACTATTGCCGAACAAGGCATATTTGGAATGAAACAATTGATGTTGTCCTTTTCATAACTCATAGTCTTCTAAGAATATCTGATGCTAATGTCTTTATCCTCTCGATCATGCCTCCCATATATCACCTGTATAAAAGGACTCACTTTTTTTACATCTCCGGATCATGTACATGTTTCCATATTATCAATGTGTACTAGGCAACTCTATGCCTCATTTGTCAAATCGATGAAGTCACCATAATGATCAATCATGTCATAATTATTGGTAGTATACTTCATGTCTCTTAGGATATAACTTCCTGAAATACCCTTCTCGGCACGTGAATGGATTCTTGAATAATTCCAGCAAATTCTCGAACCTCGTTGTTCCTATTTGTAGCTAAGCTATCGAGAGTTATTCAAATATATCAAAGAAGGAGCATCATCCCGTGATCAAACATATTGGGTAGGAATATTTATGGTCATATTCAAGCTAGCACATCTTAGAGTAATTGTTGGAGGTCGCCAAAGGTTTAGTTTGGGTGTTTGGAGTAGGGATTTAGGGTTAAAAAAAGTGAACGGGTTATTCTCAAGATTTTCTCTATGAATATATTTGGTGAGTTGTTAAGGAAGGTAAAGTATGTGTAGTCACATTAGGCCCTATGAAATCTTGAAGGAGATATGCCAAACTATGAGTATGATAATTCCCCATCATTGTCCTCTATGTACCCGGTGTTTCATGTGTCTCTGTCTAAGAAGGTAGTTGGAAATCCTTTGTCTATCATTCCGGTGAAAGCTAGTGAAGGTGAAGTTATTGGATAATTGGCATATGAGAGGTACTTAATTTTCATCATTGTTAGATAAGTTTGGAAGTTGATATTGCCTCTGTCGTGTGTTATGGTGAAGTCTGTGAGTTTAGAAGGCCACCTCGAAGGCCGAAAGTGTTAAGGAAAGAAAATATTCTCACTTGATTGTATAGTCAAATAATTGTGGATCGAAAGGTACTTGCTATGTGTTATGAGTTAAATATATGCAGCTTATGTTCAGATATCACCTTTGGTAATATAATGCTTGTGATGTTAAGATTGGTTTTATTGATGTACATGGTGATGCTTATTGAGTTGCGGACTTATTGCTAGGACTAGTTTTGGGATTCTCTGGCAGGTGGATAGGCCCAATTACAGGGGATACTCTGGCGAAATATTTGGTAACTTAACGAGTTAGTCGAAATTTGGAACTGCTGGTGTGTGAAGTAACAGTTGGGTCACATTGGATGCTAATAGAGGATCTTGACCCTCATTCGAGGATGAAATTTAAGGTTTTGTAGTGCCGAAGCTCGCCGTTGCTCGGACCTTTTGGGTTGAACAATACACTGGGAGTAAAGGAAAAGGTTTTGGCAAAACAAGACATTTATGTGGCTCTCTATACGGTCCAGAACCGGTCTGTGGTGCATTATGCGACCTATGAACATTGGTAATGAGACGGCTTAGCCGATCGGGTCATGATTGAACTCCGTTCTAAAAGTACGGTTATCGATATTATGAACATTGGTATTGTGAACGGAGGTATGTTGGTACTAACGATCTCCCAATTTAAGATATGGAAATTTATTTGAACAATGTCTTGATCCTAATTTGAGGTTTGATGTTATTTGTGGCTTCCATTGATATTATGATTGTTCTTACTTGTATTATTTATCATTCTATTGAAAGGATGTTTTGTCATTCATACTAGTACTATTCCATATGTACTAACGTCCCTTTTGCCGGGGGCGCTGCATCTTCAATGGATGCAGGTGGTTTATCAGGGGGCAACTTTGGTCCTCGTTAGCAGTTACTCCCTATTCAGCAGGTTTTGGTGATCCCTACTCTATTTCGGGCCTGATATCATTTGATGTTGTTCTTGTGTTTTGAGGTATAGCCGGGGCCCTGTTGCCGGTATTTCCATATTGCTCATCAGTTGTACTTAGATGCTCCGTAGACAAGTTGTGGGTGGTATTTGATGTGGGGAATTAAACTAGAAATGGTGGTATTTGGCAAACATATTTTTTATTATATCTATAGTCTTGTAATATTTTGGAAATTATGAATGAAGCTACTAATGGAAATGAAATGCGAGTTATTAATGAAATCTTTTCAGTGTTTGATTAATAGAGTGCATCTCCTCTTTATTCATGGATGAGTTTGGATAGAAGGAAATCTAACAGGCTTGCTCGGTCGGGTTCACTCGGTTGAGCGCCGGTCATGCTCCCGAGTTTGGGGCGTGACAAAGATGAAACCAGAGGATCGGGGAAAAACTTCTTTTATAACTTACTTTGGCACAAATTGCTATAATATGTTGCCATTTGGGCTTACGAACACCGGAGCCACTTACTAGAGGCTCGTTAACAAAATATATGAAAATCAGATAATCAAAACAATGGACGTATACATTGATGACATGTTAGTCAAGTCTTTGAATGCAGGAGATCATTTGAAGCACCTCCAAGAGACTTTCGACATCCTGAGGAAGCATAACATGAAACTCAACTCGAAAAAATATGCGTTCGGGGTTGGCTCCCGTAAGTTTTTGGGGTTCCTAGTCTCGCAAAGAGGGATCGAGGTAAATCCCGACAAAATCAAAGTTATAGAGGACATTTCGAACCAATTGACAAATATGAAGGAAGTACAAAAGCTGACCAGGAGTTTAACGACTCTGAGCATATTCATCTCAAGATCCTCAGAGAAGTGCTATTATTTCTTTTCTCTACTAAAAAAGAAGAATGATTTCAAATGGACTCTGGAATTCCAACAGGCATTGAAAGACCTAAAAAGGTATCTATCCAGCCCACCGTTATTATCAAAATTGGGGGAAGGCGAGCAGTTGTTAGTATATATAGCACTCTGGAAAGTATAGGTAAGTGCCGTTTTGGTCTGAGAGGAAGAAGGTACGCAATTTCCTATTTATTATGTTAGTAAAATATTATCGGGGGCGGAAACTCGCTATCCGCACCTCGAAAAGCTGGCCTTAGCTCTCGTAGTCGCCTCTCGAAAGCTTAGGCCTTATTTCATATGCCAACCGATAGCCGTTGTGATAATGTTTCCACTAAGAAATGTCCTTTACAAGCCTGAATTGTCAGGTCGTTTGGCTATATGGGCTGTCAAAATTAGTGAATTCGACATTTGAGTACAAACCTAGGACTGCGATAAAGTTGTATGTTTTGGCCAACTTTGTGGCCGATTTTAGTCCGTGGTTAATGCTCTTTGCTGCTAAGGAAGCAGTGTTGGTGTGGGAAACGACATTGGGAGTTTGGACCTTGTTTACGGATGGAGCTTCCAATGTAAAAAGGTTTGGTCTCAGGATAGTTCTAATCACACCCTCGGGGTAAATCCTAAGGTAGGCTATTAGAATTGTTCTGTTAACTAATAATGAAGCTGAGTATGAGGCTTTGGTTGCAGGATTTGAACTAGCCCGGGGGCTAAGCTCCAAGGTCATCGAGATAAAATGCGATTCCCAGCTGGTAGTAAATCAAGTGTATGGGATTTTTGACACGAAGAAAGAGTGCATGCAATAGTAGTTGAACAAGGTCCATACATTTCTTGCATGATTCAGGGAATGGTCAATCATCCACATTCCAAGAGAAGAGAATGTGGAAGCAGATGCATTGGCTAAGTTGGGGTTATCCACGGAAATGAAAGGTTCTAACTCTGAAACAGTCGTCAAACTTCGTCATTTGGTGTTGGATAAGAATGGTTATTACGAGGTAAACTCGACCAACTTGGTCTGGGACTGGAGGAATGAGTTATTCGAGTATCTCCAGCATGGAAAATTACCTGAGGAACCGAAGGCGTCTCGGGCGCCATGGACCAACAACTCGCTATTACCTCGTAGATGGGCATTTATGCAGAAGATCATACCAAGGACCATTGGCCCGGTGTCTGGGTAACTCGGAGGCTGATTGCGTGATGAGGAAAGTCTTCGAAGGAGTTTGTGGGAACCATTCTGGTGCAGACTCGTTAGTTCTAAAGTTGATCAGGGAAGGTTACTATTGGCCCCAGATGGAACATGATGCAAAGACGGTCGTTCAGAAATGTGACAAATGTCAAATCCATGCACATTTGGTGCACCAACCAGAAGAACTCTTGCATTCGATATTGTCCCCATGGCCATTCATTAAATGGGAGATGGACATAGTTGGTCCTCTCCCATCGAGTCCCGTAAAGGTAAGATTTATTTTAGTTTTAACTAATTACTTCACTAAATGGGTTAAAGCGGGTCCTTACCAAAAGATTGATAAACGCGAAGTGGCCGAATTCATGTAGGACCACATAATCTGTTGATTCGGAATACCGAAGGAAATTGCTTGTGACAATGGGCTACAGTTCATAGACTCAAAAGTCACAAAATTTTTGGAAGGATTGAAAATCAAGAGAATTCCATCTTCACTATACCATCCAAGTTCTAACGAACAGGAGGAATCAACCAACAAGGTAATTATTCCGAATCTGAACAAGAAATTAGAAGATGCGAAGGGAAAATGGCTCGATGAGCTACCAAGAGTGATATGGGCATACCGGACAACGACAAAGTCAAGCACGGGAGAAACGCCTTTCTCTCTCGTGTCGGGTGCGGAAGCTCTGATACCGATGGAAGTGGGGGAGCCGACCTTAAGGTTTTTCCGAACAAGCGAAGAAGCAAACAATGAAGCATTGCTTTTGAGGCTAAACTTTCTCGATGAACACGGGGACTTAGCGTACGCAAGGATGGCGGCTCAAAAGCATAGGATGGAAAGGTATTTTATTCGCAGGGCCAATCTTCACTATACTAATGTAGGGGATTTGGTTTTGAGGAAGGTGACTCATAGAACTCGGGAAATCAATGCCAGGAAGCTGGGACCAACATGGGAAGGCCCTTATCGGGTTTCAGCTATCACCGATAAAAGGTCGTACGAGTTGGAAAATCAATATGGAGTCAAATTGCCTAGAAATTAGAACATGACTCATCTCAGAAGCCTACTAATACTGAAAGTATGTGTTGCACTCTCCCTTTGTCCAATTTTTTCCCAATCGGGTTTTTCTGGTAAGGTGTTTAATGAGACAACAACGAAAAGTATACTACGAAAGGAGCGTCATCGACAAAGGAAAGACCTTTAAATATGAAGGAACTGAAACTTTCACATCGATGGTAAAAAACTATGTAGATTGTTAAATAATCTTTGACTTGATGACAAACCTTATCTTCCATTATTAAAAAAGGATTATTTAACAATTCATAAGATGTTTCCACCAGTAAAGTAGCAATATATGTGGAAGCCTTCTAGTGCTCGAATTCGCATACTTCACATTTGAACACTAAAGGGGGGAATAATATCTGATACGGAAATAGAAATGCCACAAAAACCGGGATCACGAGAAACATGACCAATGTTTTATGAGGACCGAGGACTACATGATCAACCCCATAGAAATAAGTTGTACAAGAAGGCATTGAAACTTTCACATTCAAATTCTTGTGCCGGAATAAACATGAGACGTCCTCTTTAAGATCACCGTAAACATAAGGGCCCTCTCTTATGAAACCCTCATAGTAAAGGGTAGATTCCAGAAGAGTATATACCCGAAATCAAAAGCTATCGGATGAAAATATACCCGAAGCTTTAATCGATTAAATATAAAAAGAATATTTTTGCACAACACTTATGTGAAAAATTCTTTATTTATTAAGTGCCAAACTCGATGAAAGGTTTGGCATATATACAAAGTACAAAAAAAAAGAAGAAGTTATGCATCATTGCTGCCAGAAGCCGAAGGGAGAGAAGGATCTACGTTTCCCCCGATAGAAGAAGGCGTATTCACTACCAATTCATAACCTTCATCTTCTTCAGTATCCCATTCGGTTCCCGATTACTCAGAACCGATACTCGAGGAGTCAGTCACATCTGGCCGAGCACGATGATTTTGACAAGCAGATAACTCCAGTTCCCAGGCCTGGGCAATACAATCGTCTATGTTAGCGATGCCCACTTTGGCCTCCTCCCATGTATTCCTCTTCATATGATATATGGCATAAGGTTTTTCGAAGATGAGGGAATCCTCTTAATCTTGGATTTTGGCCTAAAGATTATCGATTTTGAACTGGATATCTTAACTTTCGGACTTCATGACGCTTAGGTGAGAATCGAGCTCAATAGTTGTAGCTAAATGGATCTGATTTTGCTCCATGATTCTCTTAAACCTCTCTTCCATTTTGGCCTTTTTCTCCTCGACATCATTGGTCTATTTCGTTTTTGAGTGTAAGTCTGCCTTCAAATTATTATTTTTCCCCTTGAAGGCAGACTCGTGCTCAGCAACGGTAAGTATAATGTCATGAAGATCGGTCCACTTAGCCTTAGCCTCTTGAATCTTTTCATGTAATTGAGAAGCTTCCTGGTAGTGGGCCATTTTATCTTGTTCGCTTTGCTGCAACCGAGCCTTAAGCTCGCCAATTTCATCAGCTTTTGCCTCCAACACCGTAAGGCGTACAACAAGCTGGTTCCTTTCGACCAAACATTGATAAAACAACTATTAAAGTTAGGATTTCCATTGCATCATGTAAGTAGAAAAGAAGGTATGAAGAAATTAGTACAATACCTACACTGCGTTATGCATGTCATTTTTCATTAGACACTCCCCAGAAAGGGAGCGCATTTTCTTTCAATCTTTCTCCAAAGCCAGCGACTTTAGATAGTTTACAAGCTCTACCGGCTTGGATGAAAGATGGAACTCTTTCTAAACCGAAAGAGTGGCGCTTTTCCTCCCTCGAGGATCTGAGGAAGGGGTTGAATAATCATTCCCCAAGTTCCTGTGGTCAAGAGACCGAGGAGGAGAGGTGTTCCTTTCTTGTTCAGTTGGTACCAATGGAGGAGATATAGTTGTTGGTGGTGGTGAAGGAGCAACTGGTGTCGATGGATGTGAACCCATCGGTGTGGAAGGTGATGAAGCAGTGGTGGCAGAAGAAGTGTTGATGGTTATTTACTCAGTGGGAAGAAGAGGCCCATGGTCCGAACTCCTTAGACCGAAGACAATAATGGGAGACGAGAAGAGAGAATCAACATTCTCGACCAAGTTAATTTCACCCAAATATTCCTATGTTTCCTCCAGTATTGGGTTTTGAAGCTCTCCCGGTTGAGCTGATGAAGATATTTTTCTCCTTATAAGTGAAGCCTCTCTGTCACCGACTTCTCCTTTATCAACGAGGACTACTGTGGTCGGCTCAGATGGAGTTTTCTTTGCCCTTTTCTCTTGAGTCCCAGCCAAGGAAGTGCGTCTTCGTTTTGATTTCTTGCTCTCGGGATGGGGACTCCGAGAGGAGGCACCCTCACCGGTGTCTCGGGCAAATCCACGAGCTCTACTCCAGGCAAGGGCATTTTCCAACACCCTCCTGGTCTCCTCGGGGTCAACTAAGGCATCGACCTCAGAACAGACGACAGAGCCCCTCGGAAGCCCTATAAAGGCAAAATTGGAGTTAGCACTTTATTCATGAAATTTCTTGTGTCTGTACAAGGATAAAAGAACATAAGGACTTGGTTTGCCATGGTTTTGGATTTCCACCCATAGTTGGGGGATATTTCCTTCCACCTGCGGGATTCTGGAGTCATGATTTCCAGAAAGTTTTGAACCCACTGGTCCAGGTCTGTAACCCGTGAGGTTCCTATAGGGTAGCTGAAATAAAAGAAACAAGAAAATCAGCAACAACAGGAAATAATATTTTCATGAAAGAAGGAAGTGAATGACCAGAAACTTACGAAAATGATTCTACGACTTGGAAAAGGTTGGAGTTGTGGCCGGGATGGTATCCCTGGTAGAAACGATGATGAATCATTACATCCATCCACAATCGTTATCATCGTCTACTCAAGTAAGGAGAGCGTGGTGGCCACACTTGCTAAAGTTTATTACTCCCTCACAGAAAATTTAGGGAGAGTAAAGATTTATCATGGGTTAGGGTTTTCCTGGTCTCCGTGCATAGTTAGCGAAGGCTGGCCAATGTCCGCCATATAGATGGGTCTACTTGTGCTAAGCAGACCTGATATCGATGGCAAAATTTTAAAATTATTCGGTCGAGCCCTTTATTCGACCCCAGGGTGAATGGACCCAAAGTTAAGAGATACATATAAAGATATGTAAACCCCTCCTTGGAGAAGGTAACCCACTCTATCATATCCGGGGCGAGGATTTCTAGATTGGGGCAATTGCAGTCCTCCTTCACAGTTGGTATACTAGAAGCGCGAATAGAGAAAGGATACCTACTAACTGGCCAAGTCCATGAAGATGCAGAAGGAGCCTTCTTTTGATAGTCATTCGCGGTGCTGAAATGATGTGGTATAATGGTGCTAATAGTGGGAGGTTCAGAATCGACTTCGACCTCTTTGTCCTTGTTTTTCTTTGGGCCTCCCCCTAGGAGAGGACCAGTGTTTCCGGAGAAAGCAGCATAAGAAGCCATTGTAACAAAAGGTTGCTGAGTAAATTGAAGGTTATGAGAGGTTTCTAAGAAAATGCAGAGAAGATGAAAGACTTATGAAAGTTGTAAAAGTGAAGAAGTAAAATTATGAATATCAGAGAAGTTATAGACGGCAAAAATCGTGGTCAGGATTACCTCGAAAACCGGTAAATATATTTGCTGAATCATGGGGCAACACGTGTGCGTCCTTTAAAGCGTTAGAGACTGTTCAGGAACCTTTTTGCTAAGAAAGAAATTTTCACCAACTTTCCGGTAATACTAAGATATGTCACTAAAAGGTAGGGGGGACTATTGGTATGGGGGTAAAATTAGTTTATAACGGATGGTCGAATGGTAAGATGACACGTGAAACCGAAGATATGTAAAGGGCAAGTCAGAAAATAACCAATATCAGATACAACAAATGTAATCGATATCGGATAAATTTCGAAGGGAGCATAGTCAACAGGAGAAGGTCAAGGGTTTGTTATCGGATAACATTCAATGAGGAAATATTTACTAACATTAAATGGGGGATTGTTGCAGAGAATATCTGCATTCATGTGCTGCCGTTACGCGTTCATCAATGATTCTTTTATTATCATTTAAGAGGAGCTTGATCCTAGGATCTTGTTTCCCTAGGTAAATTAATTTATACCTAATAAGAAAAATGTGTCATCTAAATTGAAACAAGGGAGCAACACTTTTAATTTAACATATTATAAATTTTGTAATTACTTATACTTTTTATGTAATATCTTTATAATATTAATTTTACATCTTAATTTTGGTATATAATTTTTATAAATTAATTTTTGTATATATTAGTTTTATATAAAATTGTAAGTTAATTTTATTATAAGTTATAATTATATAAAAAAATATAACCATCACAAAAATAAAAAGTGCAAATATAAAATATAATATGTTGTTAATAAATAACACAATATTTATTAAATAATATAAAAATAAATATTTAATAGAGTAGGGTCTGCCATAGATTAAAATTAAAAATACATTAAATAGAATCTAAATTCGACAATAAAATTTTATTTTCTTTTTTAAATTCTTTTAGTTACAAAGCTCTATCTTTTATCTCCATATCCCGCTGCATGTCTGCACTTGACTTTTCCAACAACTCAACAAGCTGCTTGTTTTCAGATTGGACAATTGTTATTTCGCGATGAAACAAGAATCATGTCGAAAAGATATTGAACGTGCATTCAGAGTTTTGCAATTATTGCGGGGCCGTCATGTTTTTGGAGAAAAGAAGTCCTACATGTTATATTAACTACATTATTATACTATACAATATGATAATCGAGGATGAGTATGAACTTAATTCACCAATTCAAGATGTTTGGGAAGGTCCAACTTCAACAATAGATGAAAATTACCGATTTAAATGATTTTTAGCCCGACATAAAAAAATTAAAGACAAAGATGCTTATTTTGCACTTCGTAATGTATTAATAGAACATTTATGAGAGCAACATAATAATTCTGGAAGTTGAATATTTATGTAGAAATTAAACTAAATTTTACCATAATGTAATGTTTATTTAATTATATCTTATCAATGATTTCACTTTTATTTGAACTATCCATTAATATATATAATGTATATTATTTAAAAATTTATGGTATAAAATAATTTTATATTAAATGATTATATAAGAAATGAATATGAATTATATGGGATGAATATGTAAAAACGAAAGCATTTGTTTTATGAAAAAAAAAGTAAATATAAAAAATAATAATATAGAAGAGAGAGAATAATATAAAAGAGATATTCTTTTCTGGTGTAAAAAATAGTGCAATGGGTTGGAGTTAATTTGCACCATTTTGACGTTTAGACCATTTTGGTGTAAAACAATGGTGCTAGGGTTGGAGATGCCCTAAGACGTTTGGTTTGATTGATTCGATTTTCTATTTTGATTCCCTTGTATCGTCTCATAGGACACACGAAACACCGTTGCTTAGTTGATTTGTACTCTTTTAGTTTTATTTTTGGTTTTTCACCAGTATTCGATACTTGTATTGGAGTCCGACTATATTTGGATTCGCATTGCATAGGGCCCCATTCGGGGAGAAGCGCTCCCTACCAAGGAACTTTTCATACCTAGGGCTCGAACCTGAGACCTCTGGTCAAGGAAAGAGCAGCCCCATCCATTGCACCATATCCTTTGGTGGTCTCTTTTAGTTTTCATTCTATATAGGGTATTTGAATAGCCCTCGCTTCCTTCTTAATGAAGGTGTGATGACCCGACAGGTCATTTTGAGATTTAGCCTCTATTTCCATGTTCCGAGACCTCGAATAGCTCCATTTTAGTGTTTCTCTATTTGCGTGCACAATCCGAGTTTTTTCCGAAAAGCTTTTATGTGAAACTTTTTAGAAAATGGGAATTTTTATATTTAAAATGACTTGAGTTGACTACGGTCAATAATTTATATAAACGGAATCGGATAAACGTTTAGACGGTCTCGGCGGGTCCGTATCATGATTTGGGACTTGAGCGTATGCCCAAAATTAAATTCGAAAGTTCCTAACTTGTTTTGACTAGCATTTTTGAAAGTTGAAGAATTACTAAGTTTTACCGTAAGTTGACTTTTTAGCTAACGGATATGGGTTTTGATGATAAAACTTGGAATAGTTCTGTATTGCTATTTGAAACTTGTTTGCAAAATTTGGTCCAATTCGGAATTGATTTGACATGATTCAGACACTTAAATGTGATTCTAGTGTTCTTGAGTTTTACTTTGAAAGTTTATTCATTTTGAGGATTGATTCGTAGATTTAGATGTTATTTTTGTGATTTGATTGCGTGAGCCAGTTCATATGATGTTATTAGACTTATGTACATATTCGTTTTGGAGCCCGAGGAGCTCGAGTGAGTTTCGAATAGGCTACAGATTGATTTTGAACTTTGGAGAATAGCTGATGCCTTCTCTGTTGCTGATGTGGTCTGCAGATCTCGCATTTTCGAGGTCTGGCTCACAATTGCGAGCCACACTTTTCCGAAGAAGTATTCGCATTTGCGAGCATGGGCTGGATTGTGGAGTCTCTTATTTGCGAGGAGAAAATTCGCATTTGCGAACGAGCAATTTCCGCTTTTGTGAAGACAGAGTCTCATTTGCGACTCAGTGTGTTCCTGGGTAACCTCGCATTTGCGAAGGATTGGTCAGCATTTGCGAGGATGGGTGTAACGACCCGGCCGGTCATTTTGAGTGTTAGAGCCCCGAACCCCTATTAACTGTTTTCCCCATATCTATTTCTGCTATTGTGACTTGCAAGGAGGATTGGTTTTGAGTTTCGGGGTGTTTTGGGACACTTAGTCCCTAAATGAGAGCTTAAGTCTTAGAATTTGGACCGTAGTCGGAACTATGTGAAGACGGTTCCGGAATGGAATTCCTTCGGTTCCGTTAGCTCCGTTAGGTGATTTTAGACTTAGGGGCGTATCCGGATTGTGTTTTGGAGGTCCGTAGCTTATTTAGGCTTGAATTGGCGAAAAATCAAATTTTTGGAGTTTTGGACCGGTAGTGGAAATGTTGATATCGAGGTCGGATTCTGATTCCGGAAGTTGGAGTAGGTCGGTAATGTTGAATATGACTTGTGTGCAAAATTTAGGGTCATTCGGACGTGGTTTGATAGGTTTCGGCATCGGTTGTAGGAATTTGAAGTTTCAAGTTCTTTAAGTTTGAATTGGAGGGTGATTCATGATTTAGCGTTAGTTGATGTGATATGTGGGCTCGACTAAGTTCGTATGGTGTTTTAGGATTGGTTGGTATGTTTGGTTGAGGTCCCGGGGGCCTCGAGTGAGTTTCGAGTGCTTAACGGATCAAAAGTTGGATTTGAGTTACTGCTGAAGTCTTTAGGCATCTGTCATTTTCGCACCTGTGGTGGAGAGGCCGCATGTGCGTGATCGCACGTGCAGAGAAGCAAGCGCAGAAGCGGAAAAATGGAGGAGTTCCACGGATCGTAGGTGCGAGGTGAATTCCGCATCTGCGATGCCCGCAGATGCGTTAGGGTCATCGCAGGTGCGCAATGTCCGCAGAAGCGGAAGGGATTTCCATAGGCGCGCACGTGCAGGTGCGACTCTTTCATCGTAGGTGCGAAGGAAAAGGGGGTAAGTGATTTGCGTAGATGCGCACATCTTTCCGCACAAGCGCACCCGTAGGTGCGAGCCCAGGCTCCGCAGGTGCGGAAATACCTGGGCAGTGGTTAACACCGAAGGGCTTTGTAATTTCGAGAGATTTCTTTAGGTAAGTCCATTGTGCCTATTTTTGATCAATAATCTTGCTTCCACATGTATTGTCCCACCTAGCTAGTGTGTATTTAAGGTGGAAATTGGGAATTGGAGGTAAGGGATTTGGAAGTTTGATTTGTGGATTTGGAGGACCATTTGGTGTCGGATTTTAGTAAATTTGATATGGTTAGACTCGTGAGTAAACGGGCTTTTGTATGTTTATGACTTTTACTCGATTCCGAGATATGGGCCCCACGGGCGAATTTTGCGTTAATTTCGGAATTTTTGTTAAAATGTTGATTTCGTTAATTAGATGAGTTTATTATTGTTGTATTTATGATATGTAATTGCTTTTGGCTAGATTTGGGCCATTCAAAGCCGGATATTCGTTGGAAAGGCATTGTGACCGATTGATTGAGCTTGGTTCGAGGTAAGCGGCTTGCCTAACTTTTTATGGGGGAAATCCCCTTAAGATTTGGAACTATTGTGATATGTGAGCGCCGTGTACGTGAGGTGATGAGTACGTACACAGACTAGTTGTGGTAAAACCCAATTTTCTTACAGAGCAGCAACATGTTTTCCTGTTATTTTGAGTTATACCATTTTAAGGAGTACTAATCTATTTTCATTCTTAATTGAGTTATTCCAATATGTGTAGCTATCATATTTAGTCTAATACAACATGTCTACATGTCTTAATTATTTATGTGAATTATGTGTAACATGCTTAGTGATTTTCATGCTTCTTCCCTGATTGGTACTTAGTCTAAATTGTAAGAATGTTGTGATGTAGTTGTATTTCTATCATTCGCGCTGCATATTTACTTTGGGACTATAGAACGGTATTTCAGGAGATTCCCTTGTACTCCATATTTACTTTGGGACTACAGAACGATATTTCGGGAGATCCCCCTATCTTGCATATTTACTTTGGGACTACGAAACAGTATTCCGGGAGATCCCTCTGCACATTTACTTTGGGACTATGGAACGGTATTCCGGGAGATCCCCCTGCACATTTACGTTTGGGACTACGAGATTGTATCTCGTGAGATCCCCTGTTGTGTTTCTGTGTACTAAGTTGTTACCTTCTATGATTTTATTGTTGTTAAATTTCACCCTTTATTTTATTGCGGTATTACACTCTATATTGTTTTATTATATATTTACCAGTAGGGCCTTGATCTGACCTCGTCACTACTCGATCGAGGTTGGGCTTGGCACTTACTGGGTACTGATTGTGGTGTACTCATGCTACTCTTTGCACATATTTTTTGTGTGCAGATCCAGGTGTATCTTATCAGCCGCACTATCAGTGATCCGGGACAGCTTTGGAGGCTTCAAGGTATATTTGCCACATCCGCAGACCTCGGAGTCCCCTTCTACTCTTTCTCATGTCCATTATCTTCTATATTTTTCCTTGTTAGACTATGATGTATAGAGACACTAGATTTTTCTTTCTTTATTTTGTGATTCACGATGTTCCGGGTTTAGGGATTTGTTGTGTATTTTTGAATAGTTGGTTAAATTTATATTTTTATTTTATTATTCTGCAAAAATATTAGGCTTACCTAGTTGTAGAGACTAGGTGCCGTCACGACGTCACACGGAGGGGAAATTGGGTCGTGACAAGTTGGTATCAGAGCTCTAGGTTCGTAGGTGTCGTGAGTCACAAACCGGTTTATTAGAATCTCACGGATCGGTACAGAGACGTCTGTACTTATCTTTGGGAGGCTATGGAACTGTTAGGAAAAATTTCACTACTTTGATTCCTTGTCATGCAAAAATTGTTGACTTCAGAGATTCTAAATTTCTATATTCTATTCTCTCACATATGGTGAGGACACGTACAAGCGGATCTGATGAACAGGCACCCGCGCCCCCTGCTAGAGCCGCAAGAGGCCGGGGCCGGGGTAGAGCCGAGGACATCCACGTGGTGCATCCAGAGCACCCGCACGAGCTGCTACAGAGGAGCCCCCAATAGCTCAAGCTGGAGGGCAGACACCTGAGATACCTGTTGCTGCACCAGCCCTCCAGGAGACTCTAGCCCAGTTTCTGAGCATGTTCAGCACCTTAACTGAGGCTGGATTGATTCCGCTTGCTCCTGCCACATCTCAGGCCGGGGGAAGAGCACAGACTGCCGTCGCCGGTACTCCAGAGCAGCGGGTTCAGGTCGACTAGGTTTTAGAGATTGTACCAATGCAGCCGGTAACTCCAGCTCAGCCCGAGGTTAGGGCAGCAACTTCTGAGGCGGAGCAACTCAGACTTGAGACGTACAAGAAGTACCACCCACCTACTTTCAGCGGATTGGCTGCAGATGATGCTCAGGGTTTTTTGGAGGAATGTCATCGTATTCCCCGTACTATGGGCATAGCGGAGACGAGCGGGGTTTCTTTTACCACATTCCAGCTTAGAGGAGAAGCCTATCAATGGTGGCGTGCTTATGAGTTGGGTAGTCTGGCTGAGGCAGCTTCACTTACATGGACTCAGTTCTCGGATATGTTTTTGAGAGAGTATGTCCCTCAGAGCCTCAGGGACTCATGGCACACGGAGTTTGAGCAGCTGCGCCAGGGTGCTATGACTATGTCAAGGTATGCAGTTCGCTTTTGTGATTTGGCCCGACATGCACCGGCCTTAGTTGCCACAGTTTGATAGAGAGTTCGACGGTTTATTGAGGGTCTCCATCCCAGCATCCGGAGTAGTATGGCTAGGGACTTGGAGATGGATATTTCTTATCAGCAGGTTGTGGATATTGCCAGGAGATTCGAGGGCATGTTTTCCCGGGATAGAGAGGAGAGGGAGGCCAAGAGGTCTCGGGAGGCTGGTTATTATTCTGTAGATCGTGCCCTAGCAGCTCTCCATGGTAGGGGTTATGTTAGCCTCCCCGTTCATTCATCTCTTCCAGTCTCCAGCGGTGTTCCAGCTTCTTCTAGACCCCAGGAGTCGTATTATGCACCGCCAGTATCTAGTGTGCCTCATGCATGGGGTGTTCCTAGCGGCCAGTCCAGCAGACTTGGCCCGAGCCAGTCACAGCAGCCACGCCCTCCCAGAGCTTGTTTTGAGTGTGGCGACACTCGCCACATGGTGAGGGATTGCCCCAGGATTATGAGGGGTGCACCTCCACAGACTTTTCAGCCATAACGTGCTCCAGCGGGTCCTCAGGCTATGATTACAGCACCAACTGCCACCCCACCTTCTCAACCAGCTCGAGGTGGAGGTCGGGGAGGTAGAGGTCACCCTAGAGGGAGAGGCCATGCCAGATATTATGCACTTCTTGCTCGTACAAAGGCAGTTGCTTCTGATTCTGTCATTACAGGTATTGTTCCGGTCTGTCATAGAGATGCGTTGATTATTTGACCCAGGCTCTACATATTCTTATGTGTCCTCTCATTTTCCTCCGTATTTGGGCGTATCTCAGGATTATTTGAGTTCCCCTATTTATGTATCTACTCCTGTGGGAGATTCTCTTATTGTGGACCGCGTGTATCGGTCGTGTTTGATTGCTCTTAGTGGTTTTGAGACCAGAGCCGATTTATTACTGCTCAGCATGGTGGACTTTGATATTATTTTGGGCATGGACTGGTTGTCTCCCCATTATGTTATTCTTGATTGTCACGCTAAAACCGTGACGCTGGCTATGCCAGGTTTACCGCGATTAGAGTGGAGAGGTACCTTAGAGTATACTCCCATCAGAGTTATTTCTTTTCTTAAAGCTCAACGAATGGTTGAGAAGGGGTGTGATGCGTATCTAGCTTATGTGATAGATATCAGTATTGATACCTCTACAGTTGAGTCAGTTCCAATAGTGAGGGACTTTCGAGATGTGTTTCCAGCTGATCTTCCGGGCATGCCGCCCGACAGAGATATTGACTTTGGCATTGATTTGTTG
>AWOL01S0084868.1:2377-13926 GCA_000715115.1 Nicotiana otophora
TCGTTGGTGGGGTCGATATTCCGCAAAGGATAGTGTTCAAACACATTAAAGTATCAATCACCAGGGAAAAACGAACTCGAGATTATGTGCCAGAAGGCACTTTATCATTCAATGATGATGAAGCAAAAGGGATCTCAGTACCCTACAATGATGCTTTGGTAATTTCTATCCTTCTGAATAAAATTCAGGTTAAACGTGTTTTAATTAATCCCGGGAAGCTCGGCCAATATTAATCGATCGAGGGTCGTGGAACAGCTTGGATTCTCAATGGCTTCAACATGCCAAGTGAAACAACTAAAGGTGAAATCATCCTATCATTAACTGTAGCCGGAACTATTCAAGAAACGAAGTTCCATGTGTTCGAAGGTGATATGACATACAACGCACTGCTCGAAAGACCCTGGATTCACAACATGAGGGTCGTCCCCTAAACCCTTCACCAAATGCTGAAGTTCCCAACACCGGATGGAGTAAAAACGGTGTATGAGGAACATCACGCTGCCAAAGAGATGTTCACGGTTGACGAAGTGATACCGGTAGCGGCGCTTTTGTCAACAAAGGGATCGGAGTCCAAAGGAAAACAGGAAGCTAAATAGCAACCAAAACTACCGGCTTCAACTCAATTGGGGAAGCAGGGAACGGATGAAGACTATGAATATTGGATCCCTCGATCATTCATAATCCCCGAGGATTCCGACGCCACCAAATCGATAGTCGAGGAATTGGAGCAAGTCATACTGATCGGACATCTACCCGATTGAAAGGTATACCTGGGTACGGGGTTAACCCCAGATCTCAGGGAAAAACTTATTAAATTTCTTATTAATAATAGGGATTATTTTTCTTGGTCTCACCTAGATATGACATGGATCCCACCGGAAATCACTACACATCGACTGAGCTTGGACCCGAAGTTTCGCCCGGTAAAACAAAAGAATATATCCCAGTCATAGGTAAAACATGTATTCATCAAGGACGAGGTAACCAAACTTCTCAAAATAGGATCCATTCGGGGGGTTAAATATCCCGAATGGTTAGCAAACGTAGTCGTAGTCCTTAAAAAGGGAAATAAACTTAGAATGTACGTAGACTATAAAGATTTAAACAAGGCATGTCCTAAAGACTCTTTTCCTCTGCCGAATATCGATCACATGATTGATACCACGGCCGGCCATGAGATCCTTAGTTTTCTCGATGCCTACTCCGGGTACAATCAAATACAAATAAACCTGGAGGATCAACAAAAGACTTTGTTCAACATTAAGTACGACACCTATTGTTATAATGTAATGATGTTTGCACTAAACAATGCTGGTACCACTTATCAACTCATAGTAAATCGAATGTTTGAAGAACAAATAGGTAAGTCAATAGAGGTTTATATTGATGATATGCTAGTTAAGTCCTTGTGAGCAGAGGACCATTTGACACATTTGCAGGAGACCTTCGATATACTAAGGAAATACAACATGAAACTCAACCCGGAGAAATGTGCAGTCGGGGTCGGCTTTGGTAAGTTCCTCAGCTTTATGGTATCAAATCGGGATATCAAAATCAACCCCGATACGATCAAGGCAATTGATGACATCACCATTGTGGACAATGTTAAGGTCGTACAAAGATTAACAGGGTGCATAGTCGCCGTAGGCCGATTCATCTCGAGGTATTCTGATAGAAGTCACAGGTTCTTCTCTCTCCTCAAAAAGAAGAACTATTTTGCATGGACTCAGGAATGCCAACAAGCATTGGAAGAATTAAAGCGGTACCTCTCGAGCCCGCCAGTGCTTCATACTCCGAAAGTGGACGAGCAACACTACTTGTACTTAGCAGTCTCGGAAATCGCGGTAAGTGGGGTCCTAGTTTGAGAAGAACAAGGTACGCAATTTCCTATTTACTATGTTAGTCGAACTTTAGGTGAGGTCAAAACACGACACCCATACTTAGAAAAATTAGCGCTTGCCCTAATAAGCGCCTCTAGGAAATTAAAACCATATTGTCAGTGCCATCCGAACTGTGTGGTGACTACTTATCCCCTTCGTAATAGTTTGCATAAGCCCGAACTTTCGGGCCGATTGGCCAAATGGGCCATGGAGATCAGTGGGTACGATATCGAGTACCGACCCCAACAGCCATCAAGTCTCAAATCTTAGCGGACATCATGGCCGACGTTATGCCAGCCCTCGTACCCGAGGTCGAAAAAGAACTGTTATTAATGTCGGGTACATCATCGAGGGTG
Organism: Nicotiana otophora; assembly: GCA_000715115.1. NCBI lineage: Eukaryota > Viridiplantae > Streptophyta > Magnoliopsida > Solanales > Solanaceae > Nicotiana > Nicotiana otophora. The sequence goes on from AWOL01S0084868.1 coordinate 4,614, forward strand.
TGGACCCTCTTCACAGACTGTGCTTCGAACGTGAAGGGGTCTGGGGTAGGCGTCGTTTTGAAGCCAGCCACGGGTAATACAATTAGACAAGCTATCAAAACATCCAAGTTAACTAACAATGAGGCCGAGTATGATGCCTTGATTGTAGGTCTCGAGCTAGCTAAAGGTTTAGGAGTAAAAGTCATCGAGGCCAAATGCGACTCCCTGCTTGTGGTAAACCAAGTCAGCAGAACTTTCGACGTTCGAGAAGATCAAATACAGAGGTACTTGGGACAAATTACAGGTGACTCTACATCGGCTTACAGAATTTACCTTAAAGCATGTGCCTTGAGAACAAAACAGCGAGGCCGATGCCCTTGAAAATTTGGGGTCATCAGTAGAAGACGGCGAGATTAGCTCGGCGACTATCATACAACGTTCAAGGTTAGTAATCGAAGAAGGCCACGCCGAAATCAACTCCACAAGTCTGACCTGGGATTGGAGGAACAAATATATAAAGAACGGGAAACTTCCATCGGATCCTAAAGAATCGAGGACTATACGTACGAACGCCGCACAATTCACATTGGCCGAAGATGGAACACTGTATAGAAGGATGTTCGATGGACCATTTGCAATATGTTTGGGACCAGGAGATACCAAATACGTACTACAAGAAATCCATGAGGGAACCTATGGAAATCATTCCGATGCCGAATCATTAGTTCACAAAGTCATCGGAGCAGGATACTATTGGGCCGATATGGAAAAAGATACAAAAGAGTTTGTTCAAAAGTGCGATAAATGTCAAAGCTATGCGTCGATGATTCGAGAACCCGGAGAGCAACTCCACTCAGTCTTATCCCCATGGACATTCATGAAATGTGGAATAGATATCATCATCCCTCTGCCATCGGCCCCAGGTAAAGCTAAATTTATTTTGTTTATGACTGACTATCTCTGTAAGTGGGTTGAAGCACATGATTTCGAGAAAATTAGAGAGAAAGAAGTCATAAACTTCATCTAGGACCACATTATATGCCGATTTTGGATGCCTTCCGAGATCGTATGTGACAATGGAAAGCAATTCGTCGGCGACAAAGTGACAAAATTTCTCGAAGATCACAAAATAAAGAGGATCCTATTGACGCCATATCATCCTAGTTGGAACGGACATGCCGAATAGACAAAAACAAACCATCATTCAAAATCTAAAGAAAGGATTGAATGACGCTAAGGGAAAATGGAGAGAAATATTGCCCGAATTCCTTTGGGCGTATCGAACAACGTCAAAATCCAGTACGGGGGCAACACCGTTCTCTTTAGTATATGGCACCGAAGCTACGATCCTTGTTACATTCGGGGAACCTAGCGTCAGGTTATGATATGCAACGGAAGAATCAAATCACGTGGCTATGAATACAAGACTCGAATTGCTAGATGAAAAACGGGAAGCCGCCCTCGTTCTAATGGCCGAAAAAAATAGCGGATATAAAGGTACTACAATCGAATAACCAATCTTCAACACTTTAAAATTGAGGACTTGGTTTTGAGAAAGGTCACCCTCAATAATCGAGACCCAAACGAAGGAAAACTTGAACCGAACTAGGAGGGACCGCATCAGGTCCTCGATATCATCAAAAATGGATCCTACAAACTTGGCACGATGAATGGCGAATAATTACCAAACAATTGGAACATATCTCTCCTCAAACGATATTACTGCTAAGGTACGACCTTCTCCATTTTTGTTTATATTTTATACTAACCATTTACAGGTGTTTAATCGAATACACCAAAGGATTCTTCAAACACAAAGTCCTTAGATATGAAAGCACGCGTTGCACTCTTTTTCCCTTAGACCGGGTTTTGTCCCAAATGGGTTTTTCCGACGAGGTTTTTAACGAGGCAACAATTGTTCGTGCTAACTTAGAGCAATTCAACAATATCCGAAGTTCCTTTACAATCAACCTCAAATACTGGGGGGGCATCACCCTCGGATGGTTACAAGGAAAATACTTTGTGTCGACATGGTCTCGATAGGTAAATTTTGTGAAGGACCAAACGGTCAAATGAACCGTGTCCATGTAGATTACTCGAGCCCTAATGGCAAAATATATACGCATGTATAATCTATTGAAAGAAGTATTTTTCCTTACCAGATGTTCCATGCCTTAGAGAAATTCATACTTTACAATTTCATACTTATGATCTATTATGGAAAATGGCTTAAGGGCCGATCACAACTGAAGTTCAAACAATTCACCCCACTCGGGGACTGACACTTCGAACGAGTTCGAAGTATAGTAGGGAAATGAGCCTAAGGGGCAAATCCCAAACTAAAAGCTACGGCCAAATTGACGCTGTTCGGAGACGTCCGAATTCCATTATAAAACAGGCCTTCAAATGCTTTCATAAATCGGTTAAAAAGGCTACCCTCGGCTGAATTATTAAGGGTCCCGATAATATCGACCCTCAAAAACCATAATGGGTACAAAGTCATTCGAACTCTCGAACAAATTCTTTATTTTATGCAATGGCATTAGAAACAAAGGGTCTCGATAATATCAACCCTTGAAAACCCTAATGGGTATGGAACCGTCTGAACTCTCGAGCAAATCTCTTATTTCATGCTAAGGCACAACAGATTTTATATGATTAAATAGTAAAGGCCGAAAAAGGGGAGAAAGCCATTCTTTTTACTATGGTCGTATCGGCCTAATGCAATTGCCTAAAGGGCCATTTTATTTTTGAGTTCGAGAAATCATCCTCATTCAACCAAAAGCTAAGGGTCACCCTACTCCGAGTTCAAGAAAGTATTCACTCGATTATAAAAACTACACTAGTCCGGCTTCGATCGCACTCATGAACAAAATTTTCATAAGGCATAAATGAAACAAAACTTTCACAAGGCAAAAAATGAAATAAAGACAAGTCAGAAAGGAAAAGAGAACTTTATATATATGAGAATATTTACAAGGTCCAATCAGGATCATACACAAAAGACCAAAAGTGAAAAATCCTAAGGTTCCTAATCTTCTCTGGACGCAGCTTCTTTTCCATCGAGGTCCTACCCATTCTCGGACCCGCTCATGCTTCCATCATCATCATCATCATCGGATGAGGCCAACATTCCAACTTCAGCTTCTTGCTCTCTAGCCTTTATTATCTCGCCAGTAAGATCAAAACCTCAAGTGTGGATTTCCTCGAGGGTTTCCCTTCGAGATTGGTATTTGGCGAGTTCAGCAATCTAATAGGCTTGTGTTTGAGCGATCTCGGCTGCCTCTCTCACTTGAACATGAGTGGCTTCAACATCGTCCCGATAGACGGCCACAATCACATATGCCTCGGCCTTTGCCTTTTCGGCTTCGAATTTTGCCTTTGCAATATCGGAAGCCAACCGAGCATCGAGCTCCTCTATTTTCTTTACCTGAGATGATTTTTTCTCCTTCATACCTTGAAGTTGACTTTTAACCGATGACAATTGGGCTCGAGCAGTCTCTTTTTCTGCAGCAAAGCGGTCCATACCTTCTTTCCACCCCAAGGACTCTGCCTTTATCATGTTGACCTCCTCACAAAACTGCTCAGTCTTCTCGACCTTCTGCTGCAGCTCTGAGATTGAAATGTTAGCCACCGTTCCCGAATCGAGCCCATGAGATTTTAAGATTTTCATTACCTGCTCGATCGGGTCGGTCTGATCTTGGTGAGCCTTTGCCAACTCGGCGCGGAGGTCCTTGATCTCCTCCTATTTTTGCCCACTGAGGAGTTTAAGGGCATTTCTCTCCTCTGTGAGCCCTCCGAGGTCGGCCTCACATCAGCCCAGCTCTACTCGAGATCGAGAAAATGCTTCTCGATGAAGCACTGAGGCCTACGCAGAATGGTGTTAGACAAGAAGAGAAAAATGAACACAAGGGTAATACCGACAAGAGGATTTAAGGCTTACCTTATTCAGAGCTTGTTGTGGTTCATTGAAAAGGCTCGATGCCTCGCCCGAGTCTTTCCTCAAGACCTCTAAGTCGCTTAGGCCAGTAGCATCTTCGAGCCTAGTAAAGTATTCATGGAAGGGGTCCTCCCTTCCATGTGCCCCTTTGATGGAGAGGGACTTCAAGGCCCGAGCCTTTTGAATCATCTCCTCGGAAAATGAGGGGAGTAGCAGGGAGCCTCCAATTTCTATTGCCCCAAGTGGATCACTTGGGGCATTCTCTCCATCTCGAAAGGGCCTCGAAAGCCGTACCCACCATTAGCTCAGTATGGTCGGAGGCATCTTCGATCCTGTATGACTCGGGGACATCGCCCAAGCCTGTTCCCTAGACCCCCTTATCTCAAGATGGAGTCTTTATAGCCTTCACCGATTCAGAAGCCTTTGAGGACTCGGTGTTCATTCCCACTCGTGCCACCAGCCCGAAGTCGTCATCTTCCACTTCTTCGTCTTCCTCCCTTAGACGCCGAACGGAGTCTTCGGTCAGAAGGATGATGTTCTTCTTTGGCTATCGAGCAGCCTTCTTCTTAGGTTCTTGATCATCACAGGGTGAGGTCTTTTTCCTCTTTTTGTCCTTCACTGGTTTCGGTGCCAGGATCAAGAATTCCACCGGGCATCCAAGCAACCGCTACTTCACGGAAAAGGATATCGATGAGAAGAAGTAAAAGAGCGAAAAAATAAATAAGAGCTAACAGTGGGATTGTACTTATGATTCATATTCCATTTCTCAGGAAATGGCATCTTCTCTGCCGGGATTAGGTCATAAGTCCTTACTCTAAAGAACCAGCCCATCTAGCCTCGGTCCTTGTCTTTGTCTATGCTTGAGAATAGCACTTTGGTAGCCTGACGTTGGATTTTTATTAACATGCCTCGATTGATGTGGGGGTTGTACAACGTGATGAGGTGATCGAGGGTGAAAGGCATCCCCTCGACTTTGCTCGCAAAGAATCAAAATAGAATAACAATTCTCCAAAAGGAAGGATGGATTTGGCCTAGGGTTATCTGATATTGACGGCAAAAATCAACGACGACGGGATTGAGGGGGCCTAGCATGAAAGGGTAAATGTAAGTACTTAAATACCCTTCCACATGGGTGGTGATGTCTTCTTCGGGGGTCGGTATCACCACTTCTTTACCCTCCCAATTGCAGTCTTTTCTTACCCACTTAAGGTATCCCTCAGTTATCGAGTATATATACCTTGACACTGGCTTGCATCGACCGGGAAACAATTTGGCTTTATAGGTCATAAAGTCAGAAGTGAGGACACACCCCCCGGGAACACACTCCTTAGGTCGTGGCTCGACCGGTGTTTTGTCGTCGTTCGGCCGCGATGAAGAAGAATTTTCTTTTTGAGGAAATGTTTTTGACATTTTTGCCATTTGGATTTGAAGTTAAAAATAGATGGAGATGATAATATTTGGTGTTCTAAGAAGATATTAGCAATGAAAATCATAGATTTGCAGATGAAGAACTTAGAAGATGTAAAAAAGCTTTGGAGATTAGAAATTTGAAAGTAAAGTTCGAAATGGTGAAAAGAGGATCTATTTGTAGATTTCACTATGGCGGTTCAAAATTGACGGTGGCCGACCATCGACTGACGTGCATTTAATGCCTTAGTAACTGTACAGACGGGATGTTTCAGTCACTTCTTGTCATTGCACTCCAAACAATGAGGGACTATCTGTATACGGTTAAAACTGGCCCACTCAATTTTAATATTTGACCGAGACCAGGAGGTTGCATTGAAAGGATGACCTCATAACAGAACATACTAAATCACGAGGACAAGGTACCGAGTTTAGAATTGAGGTACCTGTCGAGATCGAGGCTAGTAGTGATTTAAGCCAAATGAGACAGACATCGAGCAAAGATCGAAGATAACATAATAACAAAAAGGCATGGTATCCGTGACTGGTCGAGGATCATGGCATAAATCGCGGTGACTGGTCGAGGATCATGGAGTAAATCTCGGAACGGATCAAATCTGAAACGGTTAATTAGCTAATCATGAGATTTCTTTGTGTAAATAGAATTATACCATAAGTGAAATTCCTCGACTATATAATGGAGGTTCTAATCATTTGTAAGACATGGTGGACATGAACAAAAGCAATATAATTCTCTTCCTCGTTTACACTATTGTTCATCAGCTTGTTACACTTTAATAGTTCTTGCATCAACCAGTTCAAGGGTGTCCAAACTCGAGGGCTGAGTTCCATTCTAACATTGGTTTACTTTATTTATTGTTAATTTCTATTACTCATCCTCTCCCGTATCAATTGGTATTAGGTGGACTCACGTATCCTTGAAACCACATTATAAGTTTAATTGTTATCCAATTTTAAGGGTAAACAATTTGAACTAACTAATTAACAAAATAATGCCATCCAATTCTTTTCTGAGTAGAAAATAATCAAGTTGAAAAAACTCTTAGTACATAATGTTGGCTTAAAAAAAGAGCAATTTGTGGTTGAAGCAATCAAAAAACAAAACAAAATTGATGATGTAATATTAAGAGCCAAATTAAAATAATACATACTTGAAGCAATAAGGATAAAATAATTGAATATAATTTATTTATTTTTCATTATTTTTTCTATCCTGCGGCATTTGTTACAATAGATGGGAGCTTTATATATCTTTTACATTGTCGTTAGAGAAGTTTTTATTTTTATTTTCGTGATCTAGACCGTTAACGCTCACCATATCTCTCTTCAATCATGATAAATATTATGAGAATTCTTTTATTTTAAATACTTTTATCGTCTTCGTAAGTTTAGAATATATTGGATGCAATTAATATATCAAGTGTAACAGCCCGACCGGTTGTTTTGAGCCCTAGCGCGTCGTTTGGCAGTCTGAGGCCATGAGTAGCTTCACTTCAGGTTTTATCACTTGTACGCGGGTCGGAATTTAATTTCGGGACGTTCAGAGTTGATTTGGAGAGAAAATTCTAATTTCAGAAGCCTTAAGTAGGAGGAATTGACTAAGGTGTGCATTTTGAGTAAACGAACTTGAAATCGGGATTTAAAGGTTCCAACAGGTTTGTAACATGATTTTGGACTTGGGGGTATGTCCGTATCAGGTTTTGGATGACCCGAGAGCGTTTCGGCACCTGTTATGGAAGTTGGCAGTTTGGAAGAATTTCATAAATTTGAGTTGAAGTCATTTCAATGTTATCAATGTCCGTTTGGGATTCCAAGCATGTAAATAGCTATGTAGGGTGATTCTGGTACTGGGAACGTGTCCGGATGTGGATTTGGAGGTCCGTAGGTCATTTTGAGGTCATTTGGCGAAAGCTGAAATTTAAAGGTTTTTGAAATGTTTGACCGGGAGTGAACTTTTTGATATCGGGGTCAGATTCTGATTTCGGAAGTTGGAGTAAGTCCGTAATATCAATTATGACTTTTGTGCAAAATTTGAGGTCAATCGGACGTGATTTGAATGGTTCCGGCATTGAATGTTGAAGTTTGACGTTGTGAAGTTTCTTAAGATTGAATTGGGGTGCGATTTATGATTTCGATATTGTTTGATGTGATTTGAGGCCTCAAATAGGTCCGCATTATGTTATGGGATAGGTTTGTGTGATTGGACGGGGTCCTGGGGGGCCTCGGGTGTATTTCGGAATGGTTTCGTATAATTTCAGGCTGTTTTGGACTGTTGTTGCTGGTATCTAGTTTCCTTCATCGCGAACGCGAAGGGTGTCCCGCATTCGCGAAGAGAAATTTGAGGCATCTGGGTTTTGGCCTTCGCAAACGCGAGGCGAAGTTCGTGAACGCGGAAGGTTGCCTAAGGAAGCTTACGCGAACGCGACACAGGGATTGCGAACGCGAAGAAGAAAAGCGGAGTGGGAGCCTGCAGTAGTTTGGCCTTCACGAATGTGGAGCTCCAGCTGCGAATGCGAAGCAGTGGTGTTTGCTGCCATCGCAAATGCGAGGCTTTAATCGCGAACACGAAGAACGGCCTGGCCAGGCAGATTGTTTTAAAGACGGGTTTTGTCCATATTTCCTCCATTGTTCATTTGGCTGGGCGATGTTTGGGGTTCTTGGAAGGGAGATTTTTGTCATCTATGTCAAGGTAAGTGATTCTCACCTATTGCAAGTTAAATACTTGGATTATATATGGATTTAAACATGAAAATTTATAGAAATTTGGGATTTTAAGAGGAAAACCTAGAAATTGGTATTCTTGGATTTTGACCACGAATTTGAGCATAGAATTGAGAATAAATCCTATCTTTGAGTTCGTAATATCATGGGTAATGTTTATATTCAAACATTTTCTGAATCCGGGCATGTGGGCCCGGGGGTTACTTTATCGAGTTTTCGGACGGAGTTGGAAATTTGTTGTAAATAGGATTATAATGAGTATTAGAGCATATATTTATGGAATTTTCTCATTTATTGACTAGTTTTGGAGCGTTGGGCATCAGTTTGATTGTTGGAAAGGATTTGGAGCCGGCTATTGAACTTCAGAGCGAGGTAAGTCTTTTTTCCAACATTGTAAGATGGAATTAACCCTATAGGTGAACTAAATTATTATGTGCTTCTATTTGTGGGGGCTACGTATGCACGAGGTGACGAGAGTACGTACGTAGCTACTAGTTATGCGTATGTTCGGGTAGTTATAGGGTTACATCATGCCTTGTTGATATTGTTATTGATTTATGCTTATTGTTTGCCTTGACAAGAAGCGAGATTGAATTTGCTTATTAAATGTTTTTTTTGCAAGGAGTTGAAATTGAGGAAGAATTGGGATCTTAAAAGATTTCATTTGAATTTCATATTTTTAAAAGAATGGAAGAATACTATAATAACTTAAGAAAGCTGTGTGTAACCGCGTCGCATGTATGATCCGTGAGCTGAGTAATTCATTAAATTTATATTTGACCGCATCGCATGTATGATCCATGAACGGGGTAATTCGTTAAATTTATATTTGATTGCGTCGTATATATGATCCGCGAGCGGGGTAATAGATGCATCTATGGTTCGCGTCGTTCGACCCTCGCCATTGCACCGTTTACATTTATATTGGATTGGGTCGGACGTCCTTGGTGGTATTTGTGTGTGATAACAGGACTGGAAGTCCCTTTTATAAGTGGTATAAATTCATTATTTGTGTGATCGTATGATTTAAAGGAAGGAAGTTGGTTAAACTCTTAAATATGGTAAAGACTTGTTCAGTTATTTCTTATTTTAAGTCTTATTGTTGTATATCATGCTTAATTGAAATTTCATATTATTATATTGTTGGACCTTGGTAAGTGTTGAAGCCGACCCCTCATCACAACTTCTTCGAGGTTGGGCGGGATACTTACTGGGTACGCGTTGATTTATGTACTCATACTACAC
>AWOL01S0084894.1:5622-16285 GCA_000715115.1 Nicotiana otophora
TCTCACCCGTCGTGATGGCGCCTATCTCGATACTAGGCAAGCCGACAACATCAATAACCCACCATTTCTTTTAAATACTGAAAACATAATAATTAATTAAGGGGAAAACTCTCACCAATACTGAATATAAATTTACTCCCAAAACCTGATGTCACTGAGTACATGAGTATCTATATATTACAAGTCTGGAAAACACAGTCTATAATAGTGTAAGACCAAATACAGTAAACAAGAAGATAGGGAAGGAGAGACAAGGTCTGTGAAATACGGCAGCTACCTCTGAATCTCCGGAAAATTAACTGTGTGAAAGAATCAACTATGTCCGGGATCACCTAGATCTGCACACGAAGTGCAGGGTACAGTATGAGTACAACCAACTCAGTAAGTAACAATAACAAATAAGGAACTAAAGTAGTGACAAACTTCTTAGCTAAGTCCAAATACAGTACGTTCCAACATAAAAGGATAGGCATGCTTTCAATTTCAATATTTAAGATTTCACAGAAATTTCATATCAAGTTTGAATGAAACAGAAAATAATATTTATTCGAAATTTCCAAAATAGTGATATATGAAAGCTGAAATGCAACAAATAATGAAATCAATGCATCCTCTCAGAGAAACAGTCACTCACTCCTCTCATTCACTCCAACCTTACAATCACTCTTTCCTCGCAGTCGCTCATTTCTCACAGTCTCTCATTCCTCACAGCCACTCATCACTCGGCACTCGGCACTCGGTACTCGGCACTTGCACTCAGTAGGTACCTGCACTCACTAGGGGTGTGTACAGACTCCGGAGGGGCTCCTTTAGCCCAAGCGCTATATCAAGCCAATCATGGAATAAACCAATGAAACATGCTGCGACGTGCAGCTCGATCTCATATATATCCTCATAATTAGGCCCTTAGCCTCACTCAGTTATCAACCTCTCTAGTCTCTCGGGCTCAAGATGTCATGAAAATCGGCCCAAAATGATAATATGATACATCAATAAATAGCAACAGAGACTGGGATATGATATAAAATGAATGAACATGACTAAGTGTGAAATTACAATTTGAACATATAATTCAACCACATAAATGACCCTAGTGGGTACCAATAATAACAACATATGTCTAAGCATGATTTTTAATAAGAGTCTCAGCTAAATTTTCTCTAACACATAGAGAATGTAGTGGTATCAACATATTATTCAACTATATAGTTCCTTGGAATTTGACCAAGTCATAATTCCTACGGTGCACGCTCACACGCCCGTCATCTAAGCAAGTGCATCACCTCAAAACCAATCACATAATACACAATCCGGGGTTTTATACTCTCAGGACCAAATTTAGAACACTTACTTACCTCAAACCGTGTAATTCTTTATTCTGCTATGCCTTTGCCACGAGAATTGGTCTCCGAAAGCCTCGTATCTAGCCACAATTAATTTGATTCAGTTAATACCAATTATTGTAATTAATTCCATAAGGAAATACTAATTTTTCAATAAATATCCGAAATTAACTCAAAAAAATCATCCGGAACCCGACAAAAGTTACAAAATATGAACGCCCATCCAACCACGAGTCCAATCATACAAATTTCACCAAATTCCGACATCAACTCGACCCTCACATCTTCAATTAAAGTCTTTGAGGATGTCTACAATTTTCAACCCAATCTTTACCCATTTGAACTCAACAATCTTTCCATAAACCTTATTGATATATATAAATAATACTCTTACACCTAAAAATCATACTCTTAGTCACCCATCTTTACCCAGACTCGAAATTAAAGACTAGAGGTTAGAACCTTACCTCTTGGGTGAAGATCTTGCGATATTTCGTTGTTGGATTTCAAAGCTTGAACAAGATCTTGAAGAACAAAGTACTTGAGCTTCTTTCTCTCTTTAGAACACTCTCCCTTCTCTCTAAAAATGTCAGATTTTTGCTCCAAAATGAGCTTCAAGGGCTGTAAATCGAAGTTTGGTCGGGTCAAAAATTAGAAAGAACTGAAGCCCCGATGCATATTTGCGATCACATATGCGATCGCGTAATACGTATGCAGTCCGCAAACTGACCGCATAATAGAAGTTCCAAAACGAGGGTCGCTTGGATAGGTCTGCGGTGATTATACAGCCCGCATATTTGTTCTGCGGTCGCATAATGCATCGCAGATTTCCTCAAATCTTGCCTCGCATCTACTTCACTCTGCGGCCATTATGAGGTCCGCAGAGTGATTTTGCAACCGCATAGTGGGCCGCATAAACGTCCTCTTCTGCCAAAAAATTTCCTTTACTCCCAAGTGCATTGTTCAGCCCAAAAAGTCCGAGCCGCGGCATTGTACTAATTGATCTACCTTGGCACCACAAAACCTAAATTTCCTTAGCAAAAATTCTCCGGGATCGTTACACATAAGTCAACATTTGGTCAACCTTTTCAACTTAAATTCTAAACCTTGGAACTAGGTGTTCCAAAAAATTCCAAAACCTCACCGGACCCGAACCAATTACCGTCGGCAAGTCACATAACAAATATAAAGCATAAATTGAGCAGTAAATGAGGGAACATAGTTGTAATACTCAAAATGACCGATAGGGTCGTTACATTCTCCCCCTCTTAAACAAATGTTCGTCCTCGAACGAGTTTAGAATTATACCTAAAGTCTCAAATAGGTGTGAATATTTGCTCTATATCTCCCGCTTAGTCTCCCAATTAGCTTCTCCGACTGGATGGCCTCTCCACTGCACTTTCACTGAAGCTATGTTCTTTGATCTCAACTTTCAAACTTGCCGGTCTAAAATAGCTACCGACTCCCCATCATAAGTTAAATTACCATCCAGCTGCACTGTACTGAAATCCAAAATATGAGACGGATCCCCGACATACTTTTGGAGCATAGATACATGGAACACTGGATGAACACCTAATAGACTAGGTGGAAAAGCAAGTTCATAAGCCACTTCTCCAATTTTCTTAAGTATCTCAAAAGGCCCAATATACCGACGGCTCAACTTGCCCTTCTTCCCGAACCTCAACATACCCTTCATGGGCGAAATCTTGAGCAGAACCTTCTCCCCAACCATGTAAGCAACATCAGGGACCTGTCGGTCGCCATAATGCTTCTGTCTAGACTGCGCCGTGCAAAGCCGCTCCTGAATCAATTTAACCTTCTCCAAAGAATCTTGATCCAAATCAGTACCCAATAGTCTAGTCTCACTCGGCTCAAACCAACCCACCGGAGACCGACACCGTCTCCCATATAAAGCCTCATACGGAGCTATCTGAATGCTCGATTGGTAGCTGTTATTGTAAGCAAACTCTGCAGGCGGCAGGAACTGATCCCAAGAACCTCTAAAATCTATAACACAAGCGCGTAGCATATCTTCCAATATCTGAATAGTGCGCTCGGACTGCCCGTCCGTCTGAGGGTGAACATGTACTTAGCTGGACCTGTGTACCTAATTCTCGCTGTACTGCCCTCCAAAACTGTGATGTAAACTGTGTGCCCCGATCCGAAAAGATGGATACTGGCACACCGTGTAGGCAAACAATCTCGCGGATATAAATCTCAGCCAACCGCTCCGAAGAATAAGTAGTACCAACTGGAATGAAATCCACGGATTTGGTCAATCAATCCACAATCACTCAAACAAGATCAAACTTCCTCAAAGTCCGTGGAAGCCCAACTACGAAATCTATGCTAATATGCTCCCATTTTCTCTCCGGAATTTCAAGTCTCTGAAGCAATCCGCCCGGTCTCTGATGCTCATACTTCACCTGTTGACAATTTAAACACCGAGCTACAAACCCAACTATATCTTTCTTCATTCACCTCCACCAATAGTGCTGCCTCAAATCCTGATACATCTTCGTGGCACCTAGATAAATGGAGTACCGCGAACTGTGAGCTTCCTGGAGAATCAACTCACGCAAACCATCTACATTAGGCACACATAGCCTACCTTGTATCCATAATACACTGTCATCTCTAATCGTGACTTCCTTGGCATAACCGTGCTGAACCGTGTCCTTAAGGACAAGTAGATGGGGATCATCATACTGGCGCTCTCTGATGCGATCATATAAAGAAGACCGAGAAACCACACAAGCCAAAACTCTACTCGACTCGAAAATATCCAATCTAACAAACTAGTTGGCCAAGGCCTGAACATCCATGGCTAAAGGCCTCTCTGCTACTGATAAGTATGCTAAGCTGCCCAAACTCTCCGCCTTACGACTCAAGGCATCGGCCACCACATTGGCCTTTTCGGGATGATAGAGAATGGTGATATCATAATCCTTAAGCAACTCCAACCACCTCCGCTGCCACAAATTAAGATCCTTCTGTCTAAACAGATATTGTAGACTCCGATGATCGGTATAAACCTCACAATAGACACCGTACAAATAATGTCGCCAAATCTTTAAGGCATGAACAATAGCTGATAACTCAAGGTCGTAGACCGAATAATTCTTCTCATGTACCTTTAGTTGTCTGGACGCATAGGCAATCACCGTACTGTCTTGCATTAGTACTGCGCCGAGACCAATATGCGACGCGTCACAATATATATTATAAGACCCTGAACCTATAGGCAACACCAATACTGGATCTGTAGTCAAAGTTGTCTTGAGCTTCTGAAAGCTCTCTTCACATTCATCCAACCACCTGAACGGAGCACCTTTCTGGGTCAATTTAGTCATAGGCGATGCAATAGACGAGAAACCATCCACAAAGCGACGATAATAACCGGCCAAGCCGAGAAAACTCTGAATCTCGGTAACTGAAGATGGCCTGGGCCAGCTCTAAACCGCCTATATTTTCTTTGGATCCACCTTAATCCTTTTACTGGACACTATGTATCCCAAGAATGCCACCGAGCTAAGCCAGAACTCACACTTAGAGAATTTGGCATAAAGTTTCTCCTCTCTCAGCCTCTGCAATACAATACCCAAGTATTGTGCATGTTCCTCCTAACTACGTGAGTACCCCAGGATATCATCAATAAATACCACAACAAATGAGTCAAGATATGACTGGAATATGCTATTCATCAAGTGCATAAATGCTGCTGGGGCATTGGTTAGCCCAAATGACATCACAAGAAATTCGTAGTGATCATAACAAGTCTTGAATGTCGTCTTTAGAATATCTAAATCCCGAACTTTCAACTGGTGATACCCCGATCTCAAATCAAATTTGGAGAACACCCTCGCTCTCTAAAGCTGGTCAAATAAGTCATCAATACGCGTCAAGGGATATTTATTCTTAATTGTAACTTTGTTCAACTGCCTGAAATTGATGCACATCCGCATAGTACCATCTTTCTTTTTCGCAAACAGAACCGGTGCACCCCAAGGTGACACACTAGGCCTAATAAACCCCTTTTCAAGGAGTTCCTAAAGTTGCTCTTTTAATTCTTTCAATTCAGTTGGCGTCATACGATACGGAGGAATAGAAATGGGTTGAGTGCCCTGCAGCAAGTCAATACTGAAATCAATATCCCTATCGGGCGGCATACCCGGCAGGTCTGTAGGAAATTAAAGTCTCTCACTACCGGTACTGAATCAATAGTAGGAGTATCTGCAGTAACATCTCTCACAAAAGACAAATATGACAAACACCCTTTCCCACCATACGTTGGGCCTTCAGATAAGAAATTACCCTACTGGGAACATAATCTAGAGACCATCTCCATTCGACCTTTGGCAACCCCGACATTGCCAAAGTCACGATTTTTGCGTGACAGTCCAGAAAAGCATGACATGGAGACAACCAATCCATACCCAGGATTACATCAAAATCAACCATACTAAGCAATAAGAGATCAATTATAGTCTTCAGTCCCCCAATAGTTACCACACACGACTGATGCACACGGCCCACGATAATAGTATCGCCCACTATCGTAGATACATGAACAGGTGAAACTAAGGACTCACGGGGCATATCCAGATAATAAGTAAAGTATGATGACACATATGAATAAGTAGAACCAGGGTCAAATAATATAGAAGCCTCACTATGGCACACTGAGACAATACTTGTGATCACTGCATCTGAAGCAATAACATCCGGTCTCTCATGAAAAGCATAGAATCGGGCTTGACCTCCACTTGATCGGCCTCCCCCTCTTGGGCGACCCATAGCTGACTGAGTCCCACCCCGAGCTGGCTAGGCGGGTGGCGAAGTAACTAGTGTTGAAGTCATAGTTTGACTCCTCTGCTGCACTGGACCTCTCGAGCGATGAAGGCACTGCCTCTACATATGCCCAAATTCCCCACACTCAAAGCAACTCCTCGGTACTGGTGGTGGTGCGGACTGAATCGGGCCCCAAGAACCAGAATAACTGCTAGAAGAACCCGGTGCAAATGAACCCTGAATTGAAGGGGCACGGGACGAACTCTGGGCTGGCAGGGCACTGAGAGATGACTAGCCCCGATGAGAACTATATGAACCTTGGCCGGATAATGCACCACGGTGAACTGGACGACCCGTCTGAGTGTGTCTGTAAGGACGACCCCTACCGCGGTAAAACTGACCCCCTAAAGGAACACCATTGAAATCACCTAGTCCACGAGGCCTCTTGGCCTCCTTCTCTCCACGTTCCTGACTATGTACCATCTCTATTTGCCGAGCAATGTCAACTACCTCATCAAAAGTAGCACCTGATACTCTCTCCCGAGTCATAAGTAATTGCAGCTGATATGTGAGACCATCAATGAACCTCCTAATCCTCTCCCTATCAGCGGGAACCAACCAAACTGCGTGATGAGCCAACTCAGAAAATCTCATATCGTACTGTGTCACAGGCATGCCATCCTGACGTAACTGCTCAAACTGTCTGCGCAGTACGGCATGAACTTCTCCAAAAAGAGAATGGAGAATTCCTGCCATGTAAGTGGTACTACACCAACTGGCCTGCGCCTCTCATAAGCCTCCCACCATCTGAAGGCAACCCCAAAAAACTGAAAAGTAGTGAACCAGACCCCACTGGTCTCCAGAATACCCGTTGTCCGCAGCATCCGCTGGCACTTATCCAGAAATCCATGAGCATCCTCTGACTCAGCACCGCTAAATGATGGAGGTCGTATCCTCTCAAATCTCTCAAGTCTCTTCCGCTCATCATCTGCCATAACGGGGACTACTGGGGCCTGAGCAGCTGCAACCGGCTGGGCTGGTAGTGCCCCTGGTATCTGAAGTCCCTACACTACCTGCTCTGGATCACGGGCAACAGGGGTATGAGTACCTCCCCCGGCTTGAGAAGTGGCTGGTGCGTCCTGAGCTGAAACTACTTGAGCAAGGCCAGTGCAAACTGTCAATATTTACGTCAAAGCCTCATGTAGGCCTGGAATCTCAATAGTCACAGCTGGTGCCTGAGCGGGTCCCACCGGCTCAACTACATTTGGGATCTGCTCCTAAGCTGGAGCAACTGGTGGTGCTGCATGTGCTGCTCTAACTGTTGTACGAGCGACACCTCGACCTCTACCTCGGCCCTGACCTCTACCACGGCCCCGGCCTCTTGCGGCCCTAACTGGTGGCACTGGTGGTTGACCGTCTGATCCGGTAGTACGCGTCCTCACTATCTGTAAGAGAATTAAATAACAGAATTTTTAGTTTTCTAGAATCAACAAGTCCGCACGATAGAATACAAGAAAGTGAAACTTTCCTAAGGATTCAACAGCCTCTCGAAGATAAGTACAAATGTCTCCGTACCGATTCGCAAGACTCTACTAAACCTGCTCATGACTCGTGAGACCTATGTAACCTAGCTCTGAACCAACTTGTCACGACCCAAAATCTTACCCGTTGTGATGGCACCTATCTCGATACTAGGCAAGCCGACAACATCAATAACCCACAATTTCTTTTAAATACTGAAAACCTAATAATTAATTAAGGGAAAAACTCCCACCAATACGGAATATAAATTTACTCTCAAAACCCGGTATCACCGAGTACACGAGCATTTATATATTACAAGTCTGGAAAACATGGTCTATAATAGTCTAAGACCAAATACAGTAAGCAAGAAGATAGGGAAGGAGAGACAAGGTCTACGAAACACAGCAGCTATCTCAGAATCTCCGGAAAATCAACTAAGTGAAAGAATCAGCTCCCACTATGGCCGGGATTACCTAGATCTGCACACGAAGTGCAGGGTGTAGTATGAGTACAACCAACTCAGTAAGTAACAATAACAAATAAGGGACTAATGCAGTGACGAACTTCTCAGCTAAGTCCAAATACAGTACTTTCCAACATAAAACGGTAGGCATGCTCTCAATTTCAATATTTAAGATTTCATAGAAATTTCATATCAAGTTTGAGTGAAACAGAAAATAATGTTTTTTTGAAATTTCCAAAATAGTGATATATGACAGCTGAAATGCAACAAATAATGAAATCAATGCATCCTCTCAGAAAAACAGTCACTCAGTCCTCTCATTCACTCCAACCTCACTGTCACTCTTTCCTCACAATCACTCTTTTCTCACAGTCGCTTATTCCTCATAGTCACTCGGCACTCGGCACTCGTACTCAGTAGTGACACTCGCACTCAGTAGGTACCTACGCTTACTGGGGGTGTGTACAGACTCTGGAATGGCTCCTTCATCCCGAGCATTATATCAAGCCGATCATAGAATAAATCAATGAAACATGCTACGGCGTGCAACCCGATCCTATATATAACCTCACAATTAGGCCCTCGGCCTCATTCAATCATCAACCTCTCCAATCTCTCGGGCTCAAGATGTCATGAAAATCAGCCCAAAATGATAATATGATGCATCAATAAATGGCAACAGAGACTGAGATATGATATGAAATGAATGAACATAACTGAGTGTGAAATTACAATTTGAACATATAATTCAACCACAGAAATGACCCCAGTGGGTACCAATAATAACAATATATGTCTAAGCATGATTTTTAATAAGAGTCTCGGCTAAATTTTCTCTAACACATAGAGAATGTAGTGGTATCAACATATTATTCAACTACACAGTTCCGTGGAATTTGACCAAGTCATAATTCCTACGGTGCACTCCCACACGCCCGTCACCTAGCATGTGCGTCACCTCAAAACCAATCACATAACACATAATTCGGGGTTTCATACCCTCAGGACCAAGTTTAGAATTGTTACTTATCTCAAACCGTGTAATTCTTTAATCCGCTATGCCCTTTTCACGAGAATTTGTCTCCGAAAGCCTCGTATCTAGCCACAATTAATTCGATTCAGTCAATACCAATTATTGTAATTAATTCCATAAGGAAATACTAATTTTTTAATAAAAATTTGAAGTTAACTCAAAACATCGCCCGTGGGGCCCACGTATCGGAACCCGACAAAAGTTACAAAATATGAACGCCCATCCAACCACGAGTCCAACCATACAAATTTTACCAATTTCCGACATTTACTCGACCCTCAAATCTTCAATTAAAGTCTTTGAAGATTTCTACCATTTTCAACCCAATCTTTACCCATTTGAACTCAACAATCTTTCCATAAACCTTATTGATACATATAAATAATACTCTTACACCCAAGAATCATACTCTTAATCACCCATCTTTATCCAAACTCGAAATTGAAGACTAGGGGTTAGAAACTTACCTCTTGGGTGAAGATCTTGTGATATTTCGTTGTTGGATTTCAAAGCTTGAACAAGATCTTGAAGAACAAAGCACTTGAGCTTCTTCCTCTCTCTAGAACACTCTCCCTTCTCTATAAAAATATCAGATTTTTGCTCCAAAATGAGCTTAAAGGGCTATAAATCGAAGTTGGGTCGGGTAAAAAATTAGAAAGAATTGAAGCCCCGACGCAGATTTGCGATGGCATAACATGTATGCGGTCCGCAAATTGACTGCATAATTGAAGTTCCAAAATGAGGGTTGCCTGGATAGGTCTGTGATGATTATGTGGCCTGCATACCTATTTTGTGGTCGCATAATGCACCACAGAACAGGTCTGCGGTCGCATAATGCACCGCAGATTTCCTCAAATCTTGCCTCGCATCTGCTTCACTCTGCGGCCATTATGCGAACCGCAGAGTAATTCTACGACCGCATAGTGGGCTGCATAAACGTCCTCTTCTGCCGAAAAGTTTTCTTTACTCCCAAGTGCATTGTTTAACCCAAAAAGTCTGAGTCGCGTTATTGTACTAATTGATCTACCTCGGTACCACAAAACCTTAACTTCTTTAGAAAAAATTCTCCGGGATCGTTACACATAAGTTAGCATCTGGTCAACCTTTTCAACTTAAATTCTAAACCTTGGAACTAGGTATTCCAAATCATTCCAAAACCTCACCGGACCCGAACTAGTTACCTCCGGCGAGTCCGGCAAATCATTCTAAACAAATGTAAAGCATAAATTGAGCAGTAAATGGGGAAACGGGGTTGTAATACTCAAAACGACCAGCCGAGTCGTTATAATATATATAACCTCACCGTACCCGAACCAGTTACCTCCGGCGAGTCCGGCAAATCATTCTAAACAAATATAAAGCATAAATTGAGCAGTAAATGGGAAAACGGGGTTGTAATACTCAAAACGACCAGCCGACTCGTTATAATATATATATATATATATATATATATATATATATATATATATATATATATATATATATATATATATATATATATTTTTT
>AWOL01S0084894.1:17662-37862 GCA_000715115.1 Nicotiana otophora
CGTAAGATATCTTATATAACTAGTTTAAAGTTTATATATGATCTCTTTTGTTTATTCTAATATCTCTTGTGTTTAAAGTTAATGATCTCTTATGTTTTACCGTAAGATCTCTTATATAACTAGTTTAGATCTCTTATGTTTTGCTGTAAAATCTCTTATATAGCTAGTTTAAAGTTTATATATGATCTCTTATATTTATTCTAATATCCTTTGTGTTTAAAGTGAATGATCTCTTATGTTTTGCTGTAAAATCTCTTATATAGCTAGTTTAAAGTTTATATATGATCTCTTATATTTATTCTAATATCCTTTGTGTTTAAAGTGAATGATCTCTTATGTTTTGCTGTAAGATTTCTTATATAACTAGTTTAGATCTCTTATATTTTGCTGTAAGATCTCTTATATAACTAGTTTAAAGTTTTTGTTAATTTACTGTACTAGTTAAAAGTGTTGTATGATCTCTTAAATAGCTAGTTTAAAGTTTATATATGATTTCTTATGTTTATTCTAATATCTCTTGTGTTTAAAGCTACTGACCTCTTATGTTTTGCTGTAAGATCTCTTATATAACTAGTTTAAAGTTTTTGCTAATTTACTATTTTAAAGTTTTTACTATAACTAGTTAAAAGTGTTGTAAGATCTCTTATATAACTAGTTTAAAGTTTATATATGATCTCTTATGTTTATTCTGATATCTCTTGTGTTTAAAGTTAATGGTCTCTTATGTTTTGCTGTAAGATCTCTTATATAACTAGTTTAAAGTTTTATCTAATTAACTGTTTTAAAGTTTTTATTGTAAACAATAAGCATAATAAAGGATGACCACTAAATATAACTTGAGAGATCTACTCATGGTCGCAAGAGATTTATGTCATGCTGTAAGAGATCATTAGTTATTCACAAGAGATTAAGACCATAATATGCGCATTATCTTTCTTTCGTTGTAACTTGGAGTTATTACTTAACAAGCATGATCACACTTACTATCAACTAAATTTAGATGTTTCATTAAGATAAATTACTTTTTAGTTAAAAAAATAAGCATAATAAAGGGTGACCACTAAATATAACTTGAGAGATCTACTCACGGTCGCAAGAGATTTATGTCATGTTGTAAGAGATCATTAGTTATTCATAAGAGATTAAGACCATAATATGCGCATTATCTTTCTTTCGTTGTAACATGGAGTTATTATGAATAATTACTTAACAAGCATGATCACACTTACTATCAAATAAATTTAGACATTTCATTAAGATAAATTGCTTTTTAATTAAAAAAAATAAGCATAATAAAGGGTGACCACTAAATATAACTTGAGAGATCTACTCATGGCCGCAAGAGATTTATGTCATGCTGTAAGAGATCATTAGTTATTCATAAGAGATTAAGACCATAATATGCACATTATTTTTTTTTCTTTGTAAATTGAAGTTATTATGAATAATTACTTAACAAGCATGATCGCACTTACTATCAACTAAATTTAGACGTTTCATTAAGATAAATGTCACGACCCAAAATCCAACTAGTCGTGATGACACCTAACCTCACCTGTTAGGTAAGCCAAATAACAATAATCTGATTTAATTAATATTTAACTAACTTTAATACACCTCCCAAGGACTGGTAGTACAAATCATGAGCTTCTAAGAATAGAGTATACAAAGCTGGTATGAAGTATATACATCATCTGTTTGAAAAGTACATAAACAGAGTTTTATGAATCTAAGGCTACCATGAACAAGAGGCAGCTAAAACCGGAGCGCAGGTACATCTTCAAATCCATCTCCCAACGAGCACATCAACATCAGCAGACAACATCTTCATGCAAGGTGCAGAAGTGTAGTATGAGTACAACCGACCCTATGTACTTAATAAGTAACAAACCTAACCTTAGGTTGAAAGTAGTGACGAGTTGGAACACAAGTCGGGGTCCAACACCAATAGCCAACAATAGTTCATAACAACATAATGGAAGTAATAAAAGAAGTAGCTCAGAGATAAAATGCTCACCATTTCCAAAAAACAATAGGCATGCTTTTCAAGTATATCAGCGAAAACCCAAATCTTTTACCGAAATCACCAAAATATGAGTACGTATGTAAAACTGTGATTTTTTCCAAAAACTTTTCAACAACAGATAGGATGTTTCATTTTCAAATGGCACGAGGAAAATACATCTCTATGCCTACATATCAATGAGTATGTGAAGTCATGAAAGACACAATATCGTACAACATGAGGAAAAATACATCTTTATGTCTGTATGTTAAGTGTGCATGTCAACGCGATGTAACTCAGTAATAAAACCATATGCATACTCTCAGAGTATCATTTCACTCAGTCCTCCCAATCACTCAGCACTCGGCACTCGCACTCAGTAGGTACCTGCGCTCACTGGGGTGTGTACAGACTCTGGAGGGGCTCATTCAGCCCAAGCGCTATAATATACACGGACAACTCACGTATTGCACGGACAACTTACGTGCTGCACGGAAAACTCACGTGCTATAATATTAATATCTAAATCCGCACAGACAACTCACATGCTATAATACTAATATCTGAATCCGCACGGACAACTCATGTGCTGCACGGACAACTCACGTGCTATAGTATCAATATCTGGATCCACACAGACAACTCACGTGCTACACGGATAACTCATGTGCTATAGTATCAATATGTAGATCCGCACAGACAACTCACGTGCTGAACGAATAACTCATGTGCTATAGTATCAATATCTGGATCTACACGGACAACTCACGTGCTTCATGGACAACTCACATGCTAT
Organism: Nicotiana otophora; assembly: GCA_000715115.1. Classification (NCBI taxonomy): domain Eukaryota; kingdom Viridiplantae; phylum Streptophyta; class Magnoliopsida; order Solanales; family Solanaceae; genus Nicotiana; species Nicotiana otophora. The sequence continues at coordinate 20,464 of AWOL01S0084894.1, forward strand.
AGTATCAATATATGGATCCGTAGGGACAACTCACGTGCTGCAGGGACAACTCACGTGCTATAGTATCAATAAGATCAAAATCAGGCTCTCGGACTCACTCAGTCATCAATCTCTCCAATCTCTCAGTCTCACAATGTCATGAAACTAGACCAAAATGATGATATGATGTATCAATAAATAACAACAAAGACTAAGATATGATATGCATCGAATGAATATGACTGAGTATGAAATTACAGTTTAAACATAAAATTCGACAGCAGAAACGACCTCAATGGGCCCAATAATACCAACATTTGCCTAAGCATGATTTTTTAACATTAGTCACGGCTCAGTTTATCTAACACATAAAAATACATGGAAAAATATAAGTTAATTGACAATACAACTCTACGGAATCAACCGAGTCTCAATTTCTATGGTGCACGCCCACACGCCCGTCACCTAGCATGTGCGTCACCCCCAAACAATTCACATAACATGTATAATCAGGGTTCATACCCTCAGCTCCAAGATTAAAGATGTTACTTGCCTCGATCAAGCCAAATCCAATACCGAGTAAGATGTACAATACTCCGAAAATTCCATTCTGCGTGTATCAACCTCCATACGCCTTCCTACCTCCTCAATTCAAGCCAAACGACTCGTATCTATTCAAACACCGTGCAAATTAATTTACTCTAATGCTTACAATTTAACAATTTACAAAAATTTCCACCTCCGCTCGAAAAATCGACATTGGGGCCCACATCTTGGAATGCGACGAAACTCACAAAATCCGAACACCCGTTCCGATATGAGTTCAACCATACAAAAATTATCAAATTTTGACATCGGATTAACCTTCAAAACTTCATTTTACATTTTTGGAAGATTTTATAAAAATCTGATTTTTCTTCCATAAATTCACGGATTCATGAAGTAAATGAATATGGAATCATGAAATATAATCAATATAGGATAAGGAACACTTAGCTTAATGTTTACCCGTGAAAAGCGCCCAAAATCGCCTAAACCGAGCTCCCCAACTCTATTTTTGTCAAAATGGTAGAAAACCCCCGTTTATAGGGCCTTAGCTGTTTCGGGCGCCACAGGTAGCGTGGGGCGCTGCCTGTGGCACAGTTTCCAGTATCCCAAAAATTTCCAGCGCCAGGGCTAGCGCCCCACGCTACCCTGGGCGTTGGCGGCGACGGAAAATCGTTCCCGACACGGAAATGGGCATAACTCTCTCATACGATGTCCGAATGCGACGATTCTTTTTGCTGTTGCTCCGAAATTGCAATACAGATCTAATGATTCAATCAAAACTGAATTTGGAGCTCATTTTATTAATGTGATACCACTTATTCTCGAAGAAACGACGTCGAAACATCCTATATTCGATGCCGAAACATATCAAATCAACTCCGGTTGACCTCCAAAATTGCACACAAGTCATAAATGACATAATGAAGTTTTTACAATTTCCAGAATCGTATTTCGATCCCGATATCAAAAAGTCAACTCCCCGGTCAAACTTCCAAACTTAAATTTCCTATTTTCGCCATTTCAATCCTAATTTAGCTACATACCTCAAAATAAATATCCGGACATACTCCTAAGTCCGAAATCATTATACGGAGCTATTGGAACCATCAGAATGCCATTCCGGGGTCGTTTACACATAATTCACCATCCGATCAATTATTTCAACTTAAGCTTCCAAAACATGAATTGTTCTTTCTATTAAATCCTAAATCATCCGAAAACCAAACTTGACTACCCTCGCAAGTCATAATACATATTTCCAAGCTGCTCGAGACCTTAAGCTACCGAACAGAACGCTAATTCTCAAAATGACAAGTCGGGTCATTACATTTTCCCCTACTTAAACATACGTTCGTCCTCGAACGTGCCAAGAGTTGTTCCTAAACCTTCAAATCACTATTTCACCTTATCATGCACATACCCGGGGGGTGATCCCACGTCACCCTATTTCATATAGGCCTAACAACACCACATAACTGAAAATTACTAATTTACCATTAGCCCATAAACCTTGGAATTCAATTTTCAACATCCAAATATTTCTTTTCAATACCCGAATCTCACACCCATACTCTGTATGAGTATTAACAAGTTGTATTAAGCCTTAGCCATAACTCCAGATGTAGTCACATGATATACCACACAACCCGCATACTCGCAATAGTTTCTAATTACTGTAGCTGGTAAAAAAACACCGATACCGATGTTAAACCCCATATCAAACAACACCTCATTCCAAAACCTTCATACACTACCGATAATGAAAGAAACACGCAAAATTTCATGACCATTTACCAGATCAACAAGTCACATAGCTTTCCCTCGTTCAACAAGTACCATAGCCATTTTATTCAGGGAATTAGCCTCTTTGAAACCTCAAGTATAGCCCAGGTAGTTCTCAACAAAGGTACGGACACGAGAAACACTATAACTTTATGCTTAACAGTCAACTCTTGGCATATCATAGCCTAAGCATTCTTTTGAGCACGAATAATTGCCCTGGTACTCGCACATGGGCTTAAGCCCCATACATATGCGCACTCATAGCGCGTAGCTAGCATAAATAATTAACGCAAGTAGTGCCTCCACTGAGTTTAAATAAAATACTCACCTCAAGCAGGTCGCAACCCTGAAACAATATGCTTCTGAGAACTCCTAGTCTCCAAATTCATAGGACACATGAATCATCACAGCTGATCCCAACTCTAGCATTCGAATTACTAACATATCTTTCATGCACGATCATCACACAAGGAGTACTTCCACAATTCTTCCGTACCACATAGCAATAATTTGAATATCAATAGTCTATCAACTAGGTGAGTACCGCAATACCGATGAACATCTGTAAGTCAAAATACAATGTGCCTTCTAAAATGCGCACCCTTCTTAGGGATTACCGAGCAGTTATAACATTCACCTAAATATCTGAAACTGACCATGCTGTCCAAAATTTGTGACCTTCCCTTCAAGACTGAACTGCCAACTTGTACATGTAAATCTTAATCTCACACAACACACCACATCTATCATGCCATTATGTGACAAGCACAAGAATCTTATTATGAAAGCTGAGTCACCAGCAGATTGCATACCCGGTTAGTTAGAAATATTTCTCTTGCTTCCTTCCAGGAGAAAATCACAATACATAACATGTTCTTCACATCGGTAGAAAATATTCAGTTATAACCATGGTAGAAACTATCAAGAACACTTTGAAATTCATTTGCACATAACCAAGCTATTAGAAATGAATTCCTCTAACTCGACCAAGCCACACATGTCACCAAACCTAAGAATATTGCCACCAAAACATCTGCAGAGCCTCACCACATCATAGATAATCAAAGAACCGATCATACCATTACCATATTGGTCTAGCCTACTACCTAGTCGTTCTCCGAGTTTCTTCTGAATTATTTTCAAGTTAACACTTCTCCTTGTCAGAACTCCACAATCCTTACCCAAAGCTCATTACAAGACATCTTAACATAAAATCACATAGCCTTAAGGCTCATAAGCCATTGTATTCTTCTTAAGCACCCCCATAAATACCACCACCGAGACACCCATTCTGAAAATACCTTATTTGAGTCTTAAGCCGTTTCCATCATCTTCCTGATACCGAAAAATAAAATCCATAATGATATAAAAAAAATTCCACAAGTCTCGACACCATCCAACTTAAATCTCTGATTCTTGCCATATACAAATCCGCCAAAAATTCTCAGTGGCTACATATTAATCTTGAATCCATTAGAACTTACTCGAGAGTCATCCACTCTGCTCAAATCTCAATTTTACTGCCCAAATGGGTTGAACTGCCTATGCTCAATTAGTACAATAACACCCTAAAGAAGTAACCATGCCTTAAAGCAACCGAGCAAATTCATACAGCGTGCACACTACACTCGTCACGAATAACAACTCAACTCATTTCGTGATTTTCATATACTCATAAAGTATAATGTAACCCGTATTCAAAAATTTCCTTGCTCGGGTCATCCCCGATCTCAACCTCCGCAGTCATAACTGATCCACAAATATGCCTCAGACCAAGCCAATACAACACATAATCGTGCAATCAAATCGTAGATAGCAGACTCCCCCACTTGGCTCAAAGACATATAAAAAAAACCCTGATAACTCATCATACCCATACTCTACTATTGTCATACTCCCGCAGTCATTTCAACGAAAATGCTTCACAAGCCCAGGTAATGCAAACCATAAAATACCTTAAATCATCCGCTAAGCCCGCATTCATCATCGTGACGGTCAAGTCAACTTTCTTAACCAATCCAAACTTGAATCTCAACACATATACCCCATTGGTAGAAAAGAAACTCCCCATACAACATTATAAGGAACACACCAACGTAGATTACTCCATAGGAGATAACTCACATGCTTAGTCTCAAATTGGCATCTTGCTATACCCTTTCGCAGCCATAATTTCTATGCAATCACTTAATATTTCTGAGTCCAAACTCATTAACAAGACATGAGAATTTAATTTGTCCCACAATTTCACAACATGAAAGACACTTCAACACACTCATAACCCGAGGCTATATGTCACATCAAAATAGAAATCAATCACCCAATAGTCCTTTTCACATCCTAAACAAACTCATCCCGTCATATTCAAACCATCTGGACATGTCCCACAGTCACATCATACTCATCATATGGCTATTTAACCGCTAATTAAGCCACAAATTCCACTCATCGGGACACTACCAGACATATGAGTCCAAATGTACAAATTCACACAACTGAAGCTACTGAGCCTAAGCTACGGTCTAAACTTGGCCTCAAGTCCTCCAGACTGGCCCATCACCAGAACACAGAATACACATCTCGAACCTTGTTCATGGAATCACAAGTCGGCGATGAACAACTGATACCGAGCGTTCACATGCACACACAAATGCATGGAAGAAATTCAAAAAGTAATGTTTCAAGCTGAATCAATTTCGCACAGCAAGGAAAGAAAGATGGAATTATCCTAAATGCCCTGTAGCCTCTCGAAGATAAGTATGGACGTCATCATACCAATCGGCAAGACTCTACTAGACACTTGCTCATGACTTATAGAACCTATTAACCTAGAGCTTTGATACCAACTTGTCACGACCCAAAATCCAACTAGTTGTGATGGCACCTAACCTCACCCGCTAGGTAAGCCAAATAATAATAATCCGATTCAATTAATATTTAACCGACTTTAATACACTCCCCAAGGACTAGTAGTACAAATTATGAGTTTCTAAGATTAGAATTTACAAAGCTTGTATGAAATAAATACATTATCTATTTAAAATATTCATAAACAGATTTTTATAAATCGAAGGCTACCATGAACAAGAGGAAGCTACAACCGGAATGCAGGTACGTCTTCAAATCTAGCTCTCGTCGATCACAACAACATCAACATCTAATATCTGCATGCAAGGTGCAGAAGTGTAGTATGAGTAAAACCGATCCCATATACTTAATAAGTAACAAACCTAACCTTAGGTTGAAAGTAGTGACGAGCTGGAACACAAGTCGGGGTCTAACACCAATAGCCAATAACAGTTCATAACAACATAATGGAAGTAATAAAAGAAGTAGCTCAGAGATAAAATGCTCAGCTCGTTCACAGTTCCAGAAAAAAATAGGCTTGCTTTTCAAGTATATCAACAAAAATCCAAATCCTTTACTGAAACCACAAAAATATGAGTACGTTTTGTAAAACTGTGATTTTTCCCAAAAACGTTTCAACAACATATAGGATGTTTTATTTTCAAATGGCATGAGAAAAATACATCTCTACGCCTACATGTCAATGAGTATGTGAAGTCATGAAATACGCAATTTCGTATAGCATGAGGAAATATATATCTTTATGCATGTATGTCAAGTGTGCATATCAATGCGATGCAACTCAGTAATAAAACCATATGCATACTCTCAGAGTATCATTTCACCCAGTCCTCCCAATCACTCAATACTTGGCACTTGCACTCAGTAGGTACCTGCACTCACTGGGGGTGTGTACAGACTCCGGAGGGGCTCCTTCAGCCCAAGCGCTATAATCTGCATGGACAACTCACATGCTGCACGGATAACTCACGTGCTATAATATCAATATCTAGATCCGCACGGACAACTCACGTGCTATAGTATCAATATCTGGATTCACACGGACAACTCACATGTTGCACAGACAACTCACGTGCTATAGTATCAATATCTAGATCTGCACGGACAATTCACGTGATATATTATCAATATCTGGATCCGCACGGACAACTCACGTGCTGAATGGACAACTCACGTGCTATAGTATCAATATCTGGATCCGCACGGACAACTCACGTGCTGAATGGACAACTCACGTGCTATAGTATCAATAACATCAAAATCAGGCCCTTGGCCTCACTTAGTCATCAAACTCTCCAGTCTCTCGGGCTCACAATGTCATGAAACTAGCCCAAAATGATGATATGATGTATCAATAAATAACAACAGAGACTGAGATATGATATGCAATGATTGAATATGACTGAGTATGAAATTAAAGTTTGAACATATAATTCGACAGCAGAAACGATCTCAATGGGCCCCAATAATACCAAAATTTGCCTAAGCATGATTTTCTAACATGAGTCACAACTCAGTTTCTCTAACACATAAAAATGCATGGAAAAATACAAGTTAATTGACTATACAACTCTACGAAATCAACCGAGTCTCAATTTCTACGGTGCACGCCCACACGCCCATCACCTAGCATATGCGTTACCTCCAAACAATTCACATAGCACGTATAATCAGGGTTCATACCCTCAGCTCCAAGATTAAAGATGTTACTGTAACGACCCAACCGATCGTTTTGAGCATTTGCACTTTGCTTGGTAGTTTACGGGCATGAGTAGATCCGTATGATTTATTTTGATTTGTGTGAATCGTCGATTTTGGTTTTCAGGTTATTCAGGACTGATTTGGAAGAATAATTTTCAACTAGGGAGCTTTAAATTTGAAAGAGTTGACCAAATTTGAATTTTTAGCATTTGACCTCGGATTGGAATTTTGATGATTTCGTTAGCTCCGTTGGGTGATTTTTGGACGTGCACCATGTGAACTATGATTTTCGTTATTTCTGTGGTACTGTGTAGTTACCTGAGCTTGTCTGAAATCATGAAATCTCTACGTACTAGAGTTATCGAGGTGTGATTATGTTAGAAACCATGTGTAGGCTACATGCTTGTCTTGTATATGTTAAGACCATAATATACGCATTATCTTTCTTTCGTTGTAACTTGGAGTTATTACTTAACAAGCATGATCGCACTTACTATTAACTAAATTTAGACGTTTCATTAAGATAAATTACTTTTTAATTAAAAAAATAAGCATAATATAGGGTGATCACTAAATATAAATTGAGAGATCTACTCATGGTCGCAAGAGAATTATGTCATGCTGTAAGAGATCATTAGTTATTCATAATAGATTAAGACCATAATATGCGCATTATCTTTCTTTTGTTGTAACTTGGAGTTATTAATTAACAAGCATGATCGCACTTACTATCAACTAAATTTAGACGTTTCATTAAGATAAAACTTTTTAATTAAAAGAACAAGCATAATAAAGGGTGACCACTAAATATAACTTGAGAGATCTACTCATGGTCGCAAGAGATTTATGTCATGCTGTAAGAGATCATTAGTTATTCATAAGAGATTAAGACCATAATATGCGCATTATCTTTCTTTTGTTGTAACTTGGAGTTATTAATTAACAACCATGATCGCACTTACTATCAACTAAATTTAGACGTTTCATTAAGATAAATTGCTTTTTAATTAAAAGAATAAGCATAATAAAGAGTGACCACTAAATATAACTTGAGAGATCTACTCATGGTCGCAAGAGATTTATGTCATGCTGTAAGAGATCATTAGTTATTCATAAGAGATTAAGACCATAATATGCGCATTATCTTTCTTTTGTTGTAACTTGGAGTTATTAATTAACAAGCATGATCGCACTTACTATCAACTAAATTTAGACGTTTCATTAAGATAAATTGCTTTTTAATTAAAAGAATAAGCATAATAAAGAGTGACCACTAAATATAACTTGAGAGATCTACTCATGGTCGCAAGAGATTTATGTCATGCTGTAAGAGATCATTAGTTATTCATAAGAGATTAAGACCATAGCATGTGCATTATCTTTCTTTCGTTGTAACTTGGAGTTATTCTGAATAATTACTTAACAAGCATGATCACACTTACTATCAACTAAATATAGATGTTTCATTAAGATAAATTAATTTTTAATTAAAAATGATAAGCATAATAATAGGTGACCATTAAATATAACTTGAGAGATCTACTCATGGTCGCGAGAGATATATGTCATGTTGTAAGAGATCATTAGTTATTCATAAGAGATTAAGACCATAATATGCGCATTATCTTTCTTTTGTTGTAACTTGGAGTTATTATGAATGATAACTTAACAAGCATCATCACACTTACTATCAACTAAATTTAGACGATTGCTTTTTAATTAAAAACAATAAGCATAATAAAGGGTGACCACTAAATGTAACTGAGAGATCTACTCATGGTCACAAGAGATTTATGTCATGTTGTAAGAGATCATTAGTTATTCATAAGAGATTAAGACCATAATATGCGCATTATCTTTCTTTTGTTGTAACTTGGAGTTATTATGAATGATAACTTAACAAGCATCATCACACTTACTATCAACTAAATTTAGACGATTGCTTTTTAATTAAAAACAATAAGCATAATAAAGGGTGACCACTAAATGTAACTGAGAGATCTACTCATGGTCACAAGAGATTTATGTCATGTTGTAAGAGATCATTAGTTATTCATAAGAGATTAAAACCATAATATGCGTATTATCTTTCTTTCGTTGTAACTTGGAGTTATTATGAATGATAACTTAACAAGCATGATCACACTTACTATCAACTAAATTTAGACGTTTCATTAAGATAAATTGCTTTTTAATTAAAACAAATAAGCATAATAAAGGGTGATCACTAAATATAATTTGAGAGAACTACTCATGGTCGCAAGAGACTTATGTCATGATGTAAGAGATCATTAGTTATTCATAAGAGATTAAGACCATAATATGCTCATTATCTTTCTTTCGTTGTAACTTGGAGTTATTATGAATGATAACTTAACAAGCATGGTCATATTTACTATCAACAAAATTTAGACGTTTCATTAAGATAAATTACTTTTTAATTAAAAAAATAAGCACAATAATGGGTGACCACTAAATATAACTTGAGAGATCTACTCATGGTCGTAAGAGATATATGTCATGTTGTAAGAGATCATTAGTTATTCATAAGAGATTAAGACCATAATATGCTCATTATCTTTTTTTCGTTGTAACTTGGTGTTATTATGAATAATTACTTAACAAGCATGATCGCACTTAGTATCAACTAAATTTAGACATTTCATTAAGATAAATTACTTTTTAATTAAAAAAATAAGCATAATAAAGAGTGACCATTAAATATAACTTGAGAGATCTACTCATGGTCACAAGAGATTTATGTCATGCTGTAAGAGATAAAAGACTTATAACACAGGAGATCGAATCCTTATAACATAAGTGATAAATTTCGTAAACTACAAGGGTTCAACTCTATAGAATAGAAGATTAAATCCCTTATCGTTCCCAAGTCATATTTTCCATAGCATTAGATCGTTCCAAAAAAGGCATTCCAACATTCTCTCCCTCTTTAAAACAACTTCCTTCTGAATAAATAGTTCCAGAATCATCAACTTGGTAAGCGGGGGTTACGTTATGCTCCAGTTTAAGTTTGTCAAACTTATCCATTGATTCATCTATTTCCACTAAAGTAGGACTATAATGCTCTTGGATCACAATATTATAACGACCCAACTGGTCGTTTTGAGTATTTCAGTCCCGTTCCCCCATTTACTGCTCAATTTATACTTTACAGTTGTTATGTGACTTGCTGGGGTAATTGGTTTGGGTCCATTGAGGTTTCAGAATGAATTGAGACACTTAGTCTCAAAGATGAAAGCTTAAGTTGAAAAGGCTGACCGGATGATTGACTTATGTTCAAACAACCCAGAATAGAGTTTTGATGATTCCAACAGCTCCGTATGGTGATTTTGGACTTAGGAACATGTCCGAAAAATTATTTGAAAGTCCGTAGTTAAATTAGGATTGAAATGGCTAAAATAGAAATTTAAGTTGGAAGTTTGACCGGGGAGTTGACTTTTTGATATCGGGGTAGGAATCCGATTCTGGAAATGAGAATATGTGATGACCCGACCGGTCGTTTTGAGCATTTACGTTCCTTTCAACTATTTGAATTCTTGAATAACTTTCTACGAGGTATTATGACTTGTGTGAATTGTCAGTTTTGGTTTTAAGGTATTTCGGAGTTAGTTTGGAAGAATGAATTTTCATAAATAGTTGACCGGATATTGACTTATGTGTAAACAAGCCTGGAATTTAATTTTGATAATTTCAATAGCTCCGTATGGTGATGTTGGACTTAGGAGCGTGTCCGGAAAATTATTTGAAGGCCCGTACTGGAATTAGGCTTGAAATGTCGAAAGTTGAATCCAGTTCTGAAAATTTTCATAGCTCCGTTATGTCGTTTATGACTTGTGTGCAAATTTTGAGGTCAATCAGACGTGAATTGATAGGTTCCGAAGTCGTTTGTAGAAACTAGAAATTCCAAAGTTCATTAGGCTTGAATTGGGGTGTAATTCATGGTTTTAGCGTTGTTTGAGGTAATTTGAGGGTTAGACTAAGTCCGTATGATGTTTTAGGACTTGTTTGTATATTTAATTGAGGTCCCGAGGGGCTCGGGTGAGTTTTGTATGGTTAACGGATCATTTTTGGCCTTGGTGAGATTGCTGATATCTGTTGCTACATTTTTTGAATTTTCTCTTTCGCGTTCACGAGTGCGCCATCGCGTTCGCGAAGAGGAATTTGAGGTAGGCAGGATTTACTCTTCGCGTTCGCAAAGAGAAGCTGGGTTATGCATCGCGTTCGCGTATGGGGTATCGCGTTCGCGAAGGGAAATATAGTATGCATGGGTTTTTGCCTTCGCGTTCGCGAAGTGGAGCTCGCGTTCGCGAAGAAGGGCTCCGTAAGGCATCGCGTTTGCGAACAGTGTCTTGCGTTCGTGAAGAGCAAATGTTGCGAGAGGCACCTGTCACGTTCGTGAAGAAGAGAGGTCTGGACAGAAAGTTTAAGTTCAGAAAATAGGACTTTGTAACGATTTGGAGCTTGGATTGAGGTGATATTTGGGAGATTTTCAGAGGAAACAACGGGGTAAGTGGTCTTAACTCAATATTGGTTAAATTACCCAAATCCATGGTTGTTTTTATCATTTAATTGGAGAATTAAGTTGGAAAAATTGTGAAAACCCTCTTGGATTAATTTGGAGATTTGAGGGTCGAGTTGATGTCGGATTTGAGTAAAATTTATATGGTTGGACTCGTGATTGAATGAGCGTTAATATTTTTTAACTTTAGTCAGATTCCGAGATATGGGCCCCACGGGTAATTTTTGGGGCGTAAATTTCGGATTTTGTGGAAATATTAGTATTTTGATATGGAATTACAACAACAACAACAACAACAACAACAACAACAACAACCCAGTTTAATCCCACTAGTGGGGTCTGGGGAGGGTAGTGTGTACGCAGACCTTACCCCTACCCTGGGGTAGAGAGGCTGTTTCCAAATGACCCTCGGCATCCTTCCCTCCAAGAACTCCCCACCTTGCTCTTGGGGTGACTCGAACTCACAACCTCTTGGTTGGAAGTGGAGGGTGCTTACCATCAGAGCAACCCACCTTGTCAAATTTTGATATTTTGATATGGAATTAATTCCTATAAATTTTGTGGGCTAAATCAAATTAATTGGGACTAGATTCGAGCCGTTTGGAAGTTGATACACGCAGAGTGGAATTGCTGGAGCATTGTTTAGCTTGCTCGACATTGGATTTGGCTTGTTCGAGGTAAGTAACTCTTCTAATCTTGGAGTTGAGGGTATGAACCTTGAATATATGTATTTTGTGAATTGTTGGGAGGTGACGCACATGCTAGGTGACGGGCGTGTGGGCGTGCACTATAGAAATTGTGAAATAATTATTTCTGTGGAAGTTTATAGTTAAATAACCTTGGTATTTTTCCATGCGGTTTTATATTTTAAAGAAATTGAGCTGAAAAGCATATTAAAAGTCATGTTAAGGCTATGTGCCAGCATTATTGGGACCCACAGAGGTCATACTGCTGTGAATTATTGTGTTAAATTGAAAATTCATACTCAATCATATTCATTTCATTGCATATCATAACTCAGTTTTATGACTCTATTTAGATGCATATAAATATTTTGGCTGAATGCCCTATTTTACTGAAATACCCGAGTGGCTTGAGAGTTTTATGACTGAGTGAGGCCGAGGGCCTGATTTATGTTGCATATTTATGGGATCGGGCTGCACGCCGCAGTATGTTGATATCGGCCGAGGTACTGATTGTGAGGATGAGTGCGGATCGGGGCTGTCCGCCTGCAGCATACTTTATTATTATAGCACGTGAGTTATCCGTGCAGATTATAATGCTTGGGCTGAAGGAGCCCCTCCGGAGTCTGTACACATCCCCAGTAAGCGCAGGTACCTATTGAGTGCGAGTGCCGAGTGTCGAGTGTTGAGTGACTGGGAGGCAAGAGTGATTATGAGGTATGCCCGAGTGGCAAGAGTGATTGTGAGGTATGCCCGAGTGGCACGAGTGACTGTGAGGTCTGCCCGAGGGGTTGTACATGATTTTATCACTGAATTGCATCACATTGGCATGCACACATGACATACATGCATATAGATGTATTTTTCCTCATGTTTTACAACATCACATCATTCATGATTTCTCACACATTTTTGACAGATAGGCATAGTGATGCATTTTGTTTTACACGGGTTATCCGGAATGAAAATGAAACATATTATTTATTATATAGAAGATTCTTTTTTTGAGAAATTTATTGTTTTCAAACTATTCATGTTATTGGCAACTTCAGCAAAAGATTTGAGTTTTCACTGATGGATTTGAAAGGAAGAACTATTATTTTTGAAATCATGATTTGGCTGAGCATTATATCTCTGAGTTACTTCTGGTATTATTTGCTTTATGTTGTTGTGGACTATTGGTTGTGGACCTGACCTTGGTGGAAGCTCGTCACTTCTTTCAACCTGCAGCCAGGTTTGTTACTTACTCAGTACATGGGGTCGGTTGTACTGATACTACACTTTTGCACATTGCGTGCAGATGTTGGCTGTTGTTGTTGCTGTGCTCGATGGTTGCGAGACTTGAAGATGTACCTGCATTCCTATTGTAGCTGTCTCTTATTAAGGGTAGCCTTAGATTTATAAAAGCTCTGTTTATGTATTATTCAAACAGACTATGTATTTATTTCATTTTCGCTTTGTATACTCTATTCTTAGAAGCTTATGATTTGTACTACCAGTTCTTGGGAATTATACACGATTAAGATCTTTATTCACTTAAATTGCTTTAATAATTATTATTGAAATTGGATAGTTGGTAATTGGCTTACCTAACGGGTTGGGTTAGGTGCCATCACGACTAGTTAGATTTTGGGTCGTAACAAGGTGGTATCAGAGCTCTAGGTTCATAGGTTCTACAAGTCATGAACAAGTGTCTAGTAGAGTCTTGCGGATCGGTATGATGACATCCATACTTATCTTCGAGAGGCTACAGGGCAGGTAGGATATGTACTTCCCATCTTTCTTTCCTTATCGTGCGAGATTGATTCAACTTGGGATATAACTCTTTGAATTCCTTCCACGTATTCGTATACGCACATGAGCGCTCAGTATCAGCTGTGCATCACTGGCTTGTGATTCCATGAACGAAGTTTGAGATGAGCATTCTATGTATGGGTGAAGGGGCTAGTCTGGAGGACTTGAGGCTAAGTTTAGATCGCAGCTTAAGCTCGATAGCTTCAGTTGTAATTTGTACAATTGGACTCATATGCCCGATGATGACCATACAGTGAAATTTATGGCTCGATGAGCGGTGAAATGGCGGTATATTGAGTATGTTGTGACCGCGGGATGTGTTAAGATGATTTGAACATAACGAGAAGTGTTTCTTTCATATGTAAAGGAAAGGTCATTGGGTGCTTGATTTTCGTTTCTATGTGACGTACAATCCCGAGTGTGAATGTTTTGTAGGATCTTTCACGATTGTTAAAGTTTGGGACAAATTAAATTCTCATGTCTGGTTAGTGAATTTGGAATCAGATAGACTAAGTAATTGTATAGTAATTGTGACTGCGAAAGGGTATAACAAGATACCAGTTTGAGGCTAAACAGGTGGGTTATCCCTTGCGGAGCAATCTACGTAGGTGTATTCCTTATGATCTGAGTAGAGAGTTTCTTTTCTTTCGACGGGGTGTATGGGTGGAGATTTGAATCTGAATCTGATTGAGAAAGTTGACTTGTGTGTTAAGAGGATGAATGCGAGCTTAGCGGATGATTGAGATATTTTTATGGTTGGTGTTGTATGAGCTTGAGAAGAATTTTTCGTTGAACTGACTGAAGCATTATGGCAGTAAGAGAGTATTGGTATTGTGAATTATGGAATGTTTTGTTCTATGGCTTTGAGCCAAGTGGGGGAGTCTGCTATTGACAATTCAAATTCATGGATATATGTTAAATTTTAGTTTTGGTTTGAGGCATACTTATGGGTTAGTTATGACTTATAGAGGTGAAGATCGAGGATGACTCGGGTAAGTAAATTCCTGGATACGGGTTACATTTAATTTTGTGAAAATATGAAAATTATGGAATGATTAAGTTGTTAATTTGAAGGATGTAGTGCGCACGATGTATGAATTCAATTGGTCGTGTTAAGGCAGGGTTACTTCTTTAAGTGTTGATCGTGCTAAAGGAGCACATATCTTTCGGCCCATTTAGGGCGAAGTAAATTAGATTTGAACAGAGTGGATGACTCTCGAGAGGATTTTAATGAATTCAAAATGTATATATGAAAATTGATTTTTTTTTGAATTTTTATATCACTAGAATCAGTTACTTACATTGGATGGTATCTGGATGTGCAGTAATTCTGTTTGACTATGAATTCTACATTTCAGTATAAGAAAGGAAAGAGGAACAATTTTAGATTCGCATAAGGTATTTTAGAGTGAGTGTTACAGTTGTGGTATTTATGGAGATGCTTAAGGAGAATACAGTGGCTTATGGGCCATAGGGCATTGTGGTTATATGCTAAGGTTTGTGGGGTAAGTTGTGGTTAAAGATCATGGTATTTTAGCAAGAAGAAGTATCAATCTGAAGGCAAATTCGGAAGAAACTCGGAGAAAAATAGGACAACTGGGTAGTAGGTTCGATCAGTATGGTAATTGATAAGATCGGTTCCTTAGGTGCATATGATATGGGGGTTTTCTACAGGTGCTTTGTGGAAATACACCTGGACTTGGCGACTTGCGTGGCTTGGTCGAGTTAGAGGAATTTATTTTTAAGGGCTTGATTACGTGTAAATGAATTCCAAAGTATTCTTGATGGTTTCTACCGGTGTGGAGAACGTGTTGTGAATTGTGATTTCCTCCTGGAAAAAAGCAAGAGAAAGGTTTCTAACTAAAATAGTATGTAAATTATTGGTGACTCAAAGTTTATAATAAGATTCTTGTGCTTTTTACATGATGGCAAGATAGATGTTATGGGTTGTACAAAAGCTAGATTTTCATGTACAAGGTGACTGTACAGTCTTGAAAAGAAGGTAACGAATGTTGGACAACATGGACGGTTTCAAATAACTAGATGAATACTATTACTACTTGGTGTTGTATGAGAAAGGGGCGGACTTCAAAAGGCGCATTGTATTTTTACTTACGGATGTATAAATTAGTATTGCGGTACTCACATGGTTGATAGACTATTGATATTCGAATTTTGTCAATTGGCACGGAAGAACTTTTAAAATATTTCTCGTGGGATGATCGTGTATGAGAGAAGTGTTAGGCATTCGGGCGGTGGAGATGGAATCAAATATGGTGATTCGCGTGTTCTATAGATTCGGAGATTGGGAGTTTTCAGGAGCAGATTGTTTCATGGTTGTGGACTGTGAAGTTGTGGCCGGAGCTAGCCAGATGATAAAATGTGTTTTGATTCAGTCATTACGGAAGAAATTTATCTATTTGTGGGTAACCCGAGTTGATTTGGGAGTCCATAGGTAGGCCCAATTAAGATGTGTATTCTACACCGAGCCAGAATGGTTGGCTCCATATTGCTATTATTGAGGGATGCGTCATTTGGTTGATGTTGAACTTATTCATGTTCTCAAATGATCTGTGAGTTACTCCTTTATGCTACGAGGAGTTGTGATTCATTGGTTATGTGCACAAATGGTGCGATTCTATTTGAGCTTTATAGTGAAAGTTGAGCGTGATGAGTATTTGGGTATTGCATGATCGATTGCGTAATGGTTATGTTCTTTCAGGATTTTGTGTGGCATTTTTTCGTCATTTGTCTCTCCGTGGTTATTGATTGAGAGTAGGGTGGCTCGGAGTATATAATATGAACCTCGTGTTAGAATCGGGTGATGGTTCTACGGTGTATGATGAATTTTCAGCATTTCGTTATAGAGGTACTTGTTAATCTGTCGGGGCAGTTCTCTCATTTGAGTCATTTTCCATGACTGGGTACATTGGAATTGTTGCGTATTAGTGCACGGATGGCACGAGTTGTGGTTCCGAGTTATATTGGTGCGGTATGTCTGTGGAACAGTTATGTTTAGTAATATAAGGTCATTGGACCTGGAATGGGTACTATCAGGTTTAATTTCGGTATATTCAGGAGTATAATATTGAAAGTCGGCTCAGAAAGTGATTACGGTTCCGGTTGGGGCGAGAGACCTCCATGATTTGTTGGTCTGATAAAGTGTTACGAGATTCTGCATGTTTTTTTATTATCAACAATGTACGAAGATTTTGGGATGAGGTTTGGTTCGATATGGGTTTAATACTAGTATGCGGTTGGTTTTGGAGTAGTCACTGCGATCAGGAATGGTGCTATGAGCATGCGAGTTGTGTAATATGCTGGGTGATTATATCCGTGGTTATAGTTATAGCTCGATGTAGCTTATTCAGACTTATACAATGTGTAAATGTAAGATTCGTGTCTTGAAAGAAATTTTAAAGGTTGGAAATTAAACTCCAAGGTTTATGGGCTAAGGTTAAATTAATGATTTTCAGTTGCATTGTGTAGTCAAGCCTATGTGG
>AWOL01S0084894.1:37870-110997 GCA_000715115.1 Nicotiana otophora
TCACCCCCGGGTATGTGCGTGGTAAGGTGGAATAGAGATTTGAAGGTTAAGAACAACTCTTGGCACGTTCGAGGACGAACGTATGTTTAAGTAGGGGAGATTGTAACAACCCGACTGGTCGTTTTGAGCATTTAAGTTCCTTTCAACTATTTGAAGTCTTGAATAACTTTCTACGAGGTATTATGACTTGTGTGAATTGTCGGTTTTGGTTTTAAGGTATTTCGGAGTTAGCTTGGAAGAATGAATTTTCATGTTGGAAACTTAAGTTGAAATAGTTGACTGGATATTGACTTATGTGTAAACGAGCCCGGAATTTAATTTTGATGATTCCAATAGCTCCATATGATGATTTTGAACTTAGGAGCGTGTCCGGAAAATTATTTGGAGGCCCGTAGTGGAATTAGGATTGAAATGTCGAAAGTTGAATTTTGGAAAGTCTGACCGGGGGGTTGACTTTTTGATATCGAGGTCGGAATCCAGTTCTGAAAATTTTCATAGCTCCGTTATGTTGTTTATGACTTGTGTGCAAAATTTGAGATTAATTAGACGTGAATTGAAAGGTTCCAGAGTCGTTTGAAGAAACTAGAAATTTCAAAGTTCATTAGGCTTGAATTGGGGTGTAATTCATGGTTTTAGCATTGTTTGAGGTTATTTGAGGGTTCAACTAAGTCCGTATAATATTTTAGGACTTGGTGGTATATTTGGTTGAGGTCCTGAGGGGCTCGGGTGAGTTTTGGATGGTTAACGGATCATTTTTGGCCTTGGTGAGATTGCTGATATCTGTTGCTGCATTTTTTTTCTTTCGCGTTCGTGAGTGAGCCATCGGGTTCGCGAATAGGAATTTGAGGCAGGCAGGATTTACTCTTCACGTTCGCGAGGGGTTCTCGCGTTCGCGAAGAGAAGCTGGGTTGTGCATCGCGTTCGCGTATGGGGTATCGCGTTCGCGAAGGGAAACATAGTGGGCATGGGTTTTTGCCTTCGCATTCGCGAAGTGGAGCTCGCGTTTACGAAGAAGGGCTCCGTAAAGCATCGCGTTTGCGAACAGTGCCTTGCGTTCGCGAAGAGAAGCTGGGTTGTGCATCGCGTTCGCGTATGGGGTATCGCGTTCGCGAAGGGAAACATAGTGGGCATGGGTTTTTGCCTTCGCATTCGCGAAGTGGAGCTCGCGTTTACGAAGAAGGGCTCCGTAAAGCATCGCGTTTGCGAACAGTGCCTTGCGTTCGCGAAGAGAAAATGTTGGAAAGCACATTTTGTGCTTCGCGAACGCGAGGCACCTGTCGCGTTCGCGAAGAAGAGAGGTCTGGACAGAAAGTTTAAGTTCAGAAAATGGGACGAAAGTTTCCCTTTTTAACGATTTGGAGCTCGGCTTGAGGCGAGTTTTGGGAGATTTTCAGAGGAAACAGCGGGTTAAGTGTTATTAACTCATTATTGGTTAAATTACCCGAATCCATAGTTGTTTTTATCATTTAATTGGTGAATTAAGTTGGAAAAATTGTGAAAACCCTCTTGGTTTAATTTGGAGATTTGAGGGTCGAGTTGATGTCGGATTTGAGTAAAATTTATATGGTTGGACTCGTGGTTGAATGGGCGTCAATAGTTTGTAACTTTCGTTGGATTCCGAGATGTGGTCCCCACGGGTGATTTTTGGGGCGTAAATTTTGGATTTATTGGAAATATTAGTATTTTGATATGGAATTAATTCCTATAAATTTTGTGGGCTGAATCAAATTAATTGTGACTAGATTCGAGCCGTTTGGAAGTTGATACACGCAGAGTGAAATTGATGGAGCATTGTTTAGCTTGCTCGACATTGGATTTGGCTTGTTCGAGGTAAGTAACTCTTCTAATCTTGGAGTTGAGGGTATGAACCCTGAATATATGTATTTTGTGAATTACTGGGAGGTGACGCACATGCTAGGTGACGGGCGTGTGGGCGTGCACTATAGAAATTGTTACATAATTGTTTATGTGGAATTTTATTGTTAAATAACTTTTGGCATTTTCCATGCTGTTTTATGTATTAAAGAAATTGATTTGAAAAGCATATTAAAAGTCATGTTGAGGCTATGTGCCAGTATTATTGGGACCCACAGAGGTCATATTGCTGTGAATTATTGTGTTAAATTGAAAATTCATACTCAGTCATATTCATTTCATTGCATATCATAACTCAGGTTTATGACTCTATTTTGATGCATATAAATGTTTTGGGCCGAATGCCCTGTTTTACTGAAATACCCGAGCGACTTGAGAGGTTTATGACTGAGTGAGGCCGAGGGCCTGATTTATGTTACATATTTATGGGATCGGGCTGCACACCACAGCATGTTGATATCGTCCGAGGGCCTGATTGTGAGGATGAGTGTGGATCGGGGCTGCCCGCCTGCATCAGACTTTATTATTATAGCACGTGAGGTGTCCGTGTAGATTATAGTGCTTGGGTTGAAGGAGCCCCTCCGGAGTCTGTACACACCCCCAGTGAGTGCAGGTACCTACTGAGTGCGAGTGCCGAGTGCTGAGTGACTGGGAGGCAAGAGTGATTATGAGGTATGCCCGAGTGGCAAGAGTGATTGTGAGGTATGCCCGAGTGGCACGAGTGACTATGAGGTCTGCCCGAGGGGCTGTACATGAGTGATGTTCTGCCTGAGGGGTTGTTTATAATTTTATCACTGAATTGCATCACATTGGCATGCACACATGACATACAGTCATAGAGATGTATTGTTTCTCATGCTGTACAACATCATATCATTCATGATTTCTCACACATTTTTGACAGATGGGCATAGTGATGCATTTTGTTTTACAAGAGTTATCCGGAATGAAAATGAAACATATTATTGATTATTGAAAAGATTTTTTTTTTTGAGAAATTTATTATTTTCAAACTATTCATATTATTGGCAACTTTAGCAAAAGATTTGAGTTTTCACTGATGAATTTGAAAGGAAGAACTATTATATTTGAAATCATGATTTGACTGAGCATTTTATCTCTGAGTTACTTCTGGTATTATTTGCTTTATGATGCTATGGACTATTGGTTGTGGACTCGACCTTGGTGGAAGCTCGTCACTACTTTCAACATACGACTAGGTTTGTTACTTACTCAGTACATGTGGTCAGTTGTACTGATACTACACTTCTGCACATTGCGTGTAGATATTGGCTGTTGTTGTTGATGTGCTCGATGGTTGTGAGACTTGAAGATGTACCTGCCTCTTGTTCAGGGTAGCCTTAGATTTATAAAAGCTCTGTTTTTGTATTATTCAAACAGACTATGTATTTATTTCATTTCCGCTTTGTATACTCTATTCTTAGAAGCTCATGATTTGTACTACCAGTTCTTGGGGATTGTACACGATTAAGACCTTTCTTCACTTAAATTGCTTTAATAATTATTATTGAAATTGGATAGTTGGTAATTGGCTTATCTAACGGGTTGGGTTAGGTTCCATCACGACTAGTTGGATTTTGGGTCGTGACAGAATAGGTCCGTTATGCCATTTATGACTTGTGTGCAAAATTTGAGGTCAATCGGACATGAATTGATAGGTTTCGATATCGAATGTAAAGGTTGGATATTTCTAGAATGTTTCAATATCGATTCTTCAAGAATAAATGGTATAACCTTAAGAAAATGAGCTCCAAATTAAATTTTGATAAAGAATTAGATCCATATTGAAATTATGGAGCCATAGAAAAAAGAATCGTCGAATTCGGACATCGTATGAGAGAGTTATGCCTGTTTTCGTGTCGGAAACTATTTTCCATCAGCGTCCAGGGTAGCGTGGGGCGCTATCCCTGGCGCTTCTGGAAATGGCGCTACAGGCAACGCCCCATGCCACTTGTGGCGCCTGAACATTAAAATTCCTATAAAGGGGAGGTTTTTGCCATTTTTGACGAAAACAGAGTTAGGGAGCTCGGTTTGGGCGATTTGCAGAGGCAAATTTCACCACACAACTTGGGGTAAGTGTTCTTGAATCCCTTGTGATTATATTCCATGAATTAATCTTAATTTTTGGCGTTAGATTATTGAATTTTCAAGAGAAATCGGAGGGAATTTCTACAATTCCATAAAATGAATTTTCGAGATTTGAACATCGATTCAGATTCGGATTTGAGTAAAATTGGTACGGTTGGACTCGTGGTTCAATGAGCGATCATATTTTGTAACTTTTGTCGGGTTCCGATACGTGGGCCCCACTATTTATTTTTGAATTAATTTTGGATTTTTATTGTGAAATTTAGCATTTTCATATGGAATTGATTCATATACCTCGTGTTGATTGTATTGAATTATTTTGACTAATATTCGAGGTGTTTGAAGGCCGAATTGCGAGGAAAAGGCTTATTGGAATAAAGAATTTCTCGGATTGAAGTAAGTAACAGTTCTAAGTTTGGTACTGATGGTATGAAACCCCGAATTTTGTGATATATGATTGGTTTTGAGGTGTAGGTGATGGGCATGGGGGCGTGCACTGTATAAATTGTGACTTGGTTAATTCCATAGAATTGTGTAGTTGAATAATCTGCTGTTATCCGGACAGTTTTCCACTTATTAGGGAAATTTAACTATAAATTATGTTTAAACCACATGTTGACACTGTAGGGACCCACAGAGGTCGTGTACATGTTGAAATTGCTATTTTGTACTCAGTCACGGTTTTAGTTACATATTACATCCTAGTCTCTATTGTTCATTATTGATGCATCATATCATTGTTGTTTGGGCTGCTTATCATGATTTCTGAGAGCCCGAGAGACTGGAGAGGTTGATTACTGAGTGAGGCCGAGGGCCTGATTGTGAGGATATTTATGGGATCGGGCTGCACGTTGTAGCATGTTTCATTGATTTATGCGATGATTAGCTTGTTATAGCGCTTGGGCTGAAGGAGCCCCTCCGAAGTCTGTACACACCCCCAGTGAGCGCAAGTACCTACTGAGTGCGAGTGCCGAGTGCTGAGTGATTGAGAGGAAAGAGTGATTGAGAGGAAAGAGTGATTGTGAGGTTGGAGTGAATGGGAGGATTGAGTGACTGTTGATCTGAGAGGATGCATTGATTTCATTATTGTTGCACTTCAGCTGTCATATATCACTGATTTGGAAAATTCTGACAGATATTATCTTCTATTTCAGTTGTCCTTGATATGAAATTACTGTTTGGGTCTTAAATGTTGAACTTGAAAGTATGCTTACCTTCTTATGTTGGAGATTACTATAATTGGACTTAGCTATAAAGCTCGTCACTACTTTCAGTTCTTTATTTAGTATTGTTACTTACTAAGTTAGTTGTACTCATACTACACCCTGCACTTTGCGTGCAGATCCAGATGTTCCTGGATATAGTGGGTGTTGATTTCTTAGCGGAGTAAAGTTTTCAGAGATTCCAAGGTAGCTGCTGGTGTTTCGCAGACCTTGTCTCTCTTTCCCAATCTTCTTGCTTATTGTATTTAGTCTCAGACTATTATAGACCGTGTTTTCCATACTTGTGATGTATACATGCTCATGTACTCTGTGATACCTCGATAGTTGGGAATTCCACGTTGAGTTTCGGATTTCTATCCCTGTTTATGAGAATTTTTGTTATTGAAACTACTTTAATTCATTTTCTGTTAAAAGTGCTGGGATTATTATGTAATGCCAGCTTGCCTAGTACCATGATAGGCACCATCATGACAAGTTAGGATTTTGAGGTCGTGACAAATACAATCATTGCTTTCCACAATAACTTGTGTATCACCACTTCAATATTTTACTACACTTGTCTTTTCAATTTCATCTACATCCTCATGTCAACAAACTTTCAATGTTTGCCTAGTACCTCGTTCATCAACAATTGTCAAATAGGACATTAAATCAAAATCATCCTCTATTGGAGCATACAAAGTCTCTTGCCAAGTTTTATCCAAAACCATTGGCTTGTAACTCATAATAATGTTTTTCAAATTA
Organism: Nicotiana otophora; assembly: GCA_000715115.1. Lineage (NCBI taxonomy): Eukaryota > Viridiplantae > Streptophyta > Magnoliopsida > Solanales > Solanaceae > Nicotiana > Nicotiana otophora. The sequence continues at coordinate 43,822 of AWOL01S0084894.1, forward strand.
CATGTTATCTTGCATCGCTGACATATTACTTCTACCAAATCATTATAATGTACTCCTTGGTGACAATGAATCACCCTAATAATTTTCTTCTCCTTAGACTCAAATTGTCACGACCCAAAATTCAACTAGTCATGATGGCACCTAACCCAACCCGCTAGGTAAGCCAATTAACCACTAAACAATTCTAATAACAATTATTAAAGTAATTAAGTAAAGAAATATCTGAATCTGCTACATTCCCCAAGGACTGGTAGTACAAATCACGAGCTTCTAAGAATAGAGTTTACAAAGCTGGTATGAAGTAAATACATCATCTGTTTGAAAAGTACATAAAAAGAGTTTTATGTATCTAAGGCTACCATGAACAAGAGGCAGCTACAAGCGAAATGCAGGTACATCTTCAAATCAAGCTCCCAACGAACACAACAACATCAGCAGCCAACATCTGCATGCAAGGTGCAGAAGTGTAGTGTGAGTACAACCGACCCCATATACTCAATAAGTAACAAACCTAACCTTAGGTTGAAAGTAATGATGAGCTTGTACCAAGGTCGGGTCCAACACCAATAATCAATAACAGTTTATAACAATATAAAGCAAGTAATAAAAGAAGTAACTCAGATAAAATGCTTAGCTTAATCATGAATTCTGAAAATAATTCTTCCTTTCAAGTACATCAGTGGAAACCCGAATCGTTTACCGAAGTTGCCAAAAATATGAGTAAGTTTGAAAACAGTAATTTTTTTCCAAAAATCATTTCAATAATAAATAAGATGTTTTATTTTCTTTCCAGATAGCTAGTGTAAAACAAATGCATCACTATGGCCATATTCCAACATGTGTGAGAAGTCATGAATAATGTGATACCGTACAATATGAGGAAAAATTACATCTCTATGCATGTATGTCATGTGTGCATGTCAATGCAACGTATATTAAAGATGAACTCATGTACTCACACTCTCATAGTACTCAATCTCACTTTCTCACACATTCCACTCATCGTGTTCAATCACTCGGTAATGTATTTGGCCAATCCGGCCCAGGAAAGATCCATCCCGGAATATACACATCAACTGATCATCAGTTACTCAATAATGAGTAGGGCCAATCCAGCCCGTGGAGAAGATCTATCTCCAGGTATATAATGCTTCGGACAAGATCCATGTCCAGGGAAGATCCATCCCTCAATAATATCAACCGTGCTCACTGGGAGTGGGTGCAGACTCCGGGGGCTCCTTCAGCCCAAGCGCTATCATAAATCAGTATAACCATTGCGGCGTGCAGTCCGATCCCATAAATATCATTCATAATTAGGCACTCAGGCTCACTCAGTCATCATCTCTCCAGTCTCTCTCTCACGAGCTCACAATGTTATGATACTGATCCGAAAACAATGATATGATGCATTAATAAATAACAATAGAGACTGAGATATGATATGCAATGAAATGAATATGACTGAGTATGAAATTTCAATTTAAACGAATAATTCAATAGCAATATGACCTCTGCGGGTCTCAATAATACTGGTACATAGCCTCAACATGAATTTTAATATGATTCTCAGCTTAATTTCTTCAACACATAAAACTACATAGAAAATGCCAAGATTATTTGACTACAAAATTTCACAGAACCAATTACGTCACAATTTCTATGGTGCACGCCCACACGCCCGTCACTTAGCATGTGCGTCACCTCCAAGCAATTCACATAATATGTATATTCAGGGTTCATACCTCAGCTCCAAGATTAGAAGAGTTACTTACCTCGAACAAGATGAATCCAATGTCGAGCAAGCTAAACAATGCTCCAGAAATTTCATTTTGCGCGTATCAACTTCTGAACGGCTCGAATCCAGCCACAATAAATTTGATTCAGTCCACACAATTATAAGAATTAATTCTGTATTAAAATACTAATATTTTCCCAAAAAATCCGAAATTACACTCCAAAAAACATCATCTGTGGGGCCCACATCTCGAAATCCGACGAAACTCACAAAATCTAACAACACATCTAATTACAAGTTTAACCATACTAATTTCACTCAAATCTGACTCCGAATCGATGTTCAAATCTTGGAAATTCATTTTATGAAATTGTAGAAAATTCCTCCGATTTCTCTTGAAATATCGATAATCTAATGCCGAAAATGAATTAATTCATGGAATATAATCATAAGGGAGTCAAGAATACTTACCCCAAGTTGTGTGGAAATATTCCTCTCGAACGTCGCTTTTGCGGCGCGGCGCGTAAACCGCATTTGCGGTCGTACTTCTGCGCACGTTGGGCCGCTTCTGCGCCCTTCGCTTCTGCGACTGCCTTGTCGCACCTACGACCATGGCACCTGCGAGCCCATTTTCGTTGGTGCGATCACACCAGAACCAGGAATCTTCTGCAGTGCAACATGAAATGAAAATGATCTGAACCTCATCCGAAACTCACCCGAGCCACTCGGGACCCCCGTCCAAATATACCGCCAAATCCCATAACATAACACAGACCTACTCTAGGCCTCAAATCACATCAAACAACATCAAAATGACGAATCACACCTCAAATCAAAAACTATGAACTTTGAACTTTCAAATTCTATATCTTGTGCCGAAACACATCAAATCAATCCAGAATGACTTCAAATTTTTGGACACAAGTCATAAATGATATAACGAAGCTAATCCCATTTCCAGAATTATATTCCGACCCGAAATCGAAAAGTCAACCCCCCGTCAAACTTCCCAAAATTTTAACTTTCGCCATTTCAAGCCTAATTCCACTACGGACCTCCAAATAATTTTTCGGACATGCTCCTAAGTCCAAAATCACCATACAGAGCTATTGGAATCATTAGAATTCAAATCCGAGGTCGTTTACACATAAGTCAACATCCGGTCAACTATTTCAACTTAAGCTTTTATCTTGAAAACTAAGTGTCTCAATTCATGTCAAAACCTCACTGGACCCGAACCAATTACCCGTCAAGTTATACAACAATTGTAAAGCATAAATTGAGCAGTAAATGGGGGAACGGAGCTGAAATACTCAAAACAACCGGCCAGGTCGTTACATTCTTCCCCACTTAAACATACATTCATCCTCGAACGTGCCAAAAGTTATTTCCAAGCCATCAAATCACTATTCCATCTTACCACGCACGTACCCAAGGGTGATACCACGCCACCCTATTCCATATAGGCCTGAAAATACAACATAAATGAAGATATTACTTTAACTTTAGTCAGTAAAACTTAGAACCCAAATTTCTAACATCCAGAATTCTTTTCAAGACACGAATCTCACATTTACACACTGTGTGAGTCTGAACAACCCCAAATATAATCACATAACATACTACACAACTCGCATGCTCGCGGCACCATTCCCGATCACAGTAACTACTCCAAACTAACCTTGTACTAGTATTAAACCCCATATCAGATCAACAAGTCATGGAGCTCTCTCGCCTCAACTAGAACCATAATCACTTTTTAAGCCGACTTTCAATGTCATCCTCCCAAATATACCGTAATCAAACCTGATAGTACCCATTCTAGGTCCAATGACCATGTATTATTAAACACAACTATCCCACAGACATGCCACACCAATATAACTCTAACCACAACTGCGCAATCCGTGTAGCTAAAAATGGAAAATGTTTCAGAGAAGAGAACCATATTTCAAGTTCAACTAGCACCACCACAACTGCAATGTTATAAGCTCATCATATATAGTAGAACCAAGACATACGAATCTAACAATGGTAATCAGCTCTTCTAGAGCTCACATTAACATCAACCGCACGACATGGTCACAGGCCTCCAGTCCCAGCATATCATACAGGAGTTATGATAATGAAATAAGATTCTCATGCTCCTGGACTAGTATAAATAACATGCCATAGTGTAGGCATGTGCAAAGTCTGCTATCATAACTCAAATTGGCAAGTTAACGCAGAATAGTAACTACCAAGTTTTCTCAGTGAATTAGCCTCTTCATAACCTCAAGTATAGCCTAGATAGTTCTCGACAAAGGTACGAATACGAGAAACGTTATAACTTTATGCTTAACAGTCAACTCTAGGCATATCATAGCCTAAGCATTCTTTCGAGTATGAATTTTTGCCCTGATGCCCGCACATGGGCTCAAACCTCACCTCTATGCACACTCATAGCGCGTAGATATCACAAATAATTAATGCAAGTAGTGCCTCCACTAAGTTTAAATAAAATACTCACCTCAAACAGGTTGCAACTCTGAAACAATATGCTTCTGAGAATCCCAGTCTCTAAATTCATATGACACATGAATCTTCATAACTGATTCCAATTCTAGCATTCGAATGACTAACTCACCCTTCATACACGATCTTCCAACGAGGAATACTTTTATAATTCTTCTGTGCCACATAGCAAAAATTCGAATACCAACAGTCTATCAACCAGGTGAGTACCACAATACTAATGAAACATCCGTAAGTCAAAACACAATGTGCCTTCTGAAATACGCACCCTTCTCATGCAATACCAAGTTGTAATAGTATTCATCTAGTCATTTGGAACCGCCCATATTGTCTAAGAATTCATGACCATCCCTTTAAAACTGAACCGTATACTTGCACATGCAAATCTCAGTCTCACTCCATGCGCCACTTCTATTAAGTCATTACATGAAAACACAAGAACCTCATTAACACTCTGAGTAACCAACAAATTACATACCGGTCAGTTAGAATCCTTCCTCTTGCTTCCTTTCAGGAGGAAATCATAATACATAACATGTTCCCCACACCGATAGAAAATATCTAGTTGAAACCATGGTAGAAACCATCAAGAACACTTTGAAATCCATTTGCATATAACCAAGCTATCAAAACTGAATTCCTCTAACTCGACCAAGCCACGCAGGTCACCAAATCCAAGAATATTGCCACCAAAACATTTGTAGTGCCTCACCACATCATCATCACCCAAAAGAACCGAGCATACCATTACAATACTGGTCTAGCCTACTACCCAGTTGTCCTATTTTCTCCGAGTTTCTTCTGAATTACCCTCAAGTTGGCACTTCTCCTTGTTAGAACACTACGACCCTTACCCAAAGCTCACTACAAGACACCCTAACGTAAAACCACACCGCCCTAAGGCCCATAAGTCGTTGTATTCTTCTTAAACACCCCGTAAATACCACAACCGAGACATCCACTCTCAAAGACCTTATGTGAATTTAACATTGTTCCTCTTCCATTTCTTATACTGAAATGTAAAATCCATAGTAATAGAGAATTAGCGCAAGTACCAACCCCATCCAATGTAAATAACCGATTCTAGCGATATACGAATCCAAAAAATTTTCAATTGCCACTTATACATTTTTTAATCCGTTAGCACCTTCTTGAGAGTCACCCACTTTGTTCAAATCTAAATTGCACCACCCCAAACCAGCCGAAATGCACATGGCCCATTAGCATAACAACACCCAAAGAAGTAACCCTGCCTTAATATTACCGATCAAATTCATACTCCGCACGCACTACATCCTTCAAATAACAACTTAATCATACCATGATTTTCATATTTTCATAAAGTGTAATGCTACCCGTATTCAAGAATATCCTTGCTCGAGTCATCCTCGATCTCAACCTCTGCAGTCATAACTGATCCACAAGTATGTCCCAAACCAGAACTAAAATTTAATATATATAACCATGAAATTAAACCGTTAGCAGTAGGCTCCCCTACTTGGCTCAAAGCCATAGAACAAAACATTCCATAACTCATAATACCTATACTCTATTACTCCCATAATACCGCAGTCAGTTCAACGAAAATTATTCTTAAGCTCATGCAACACCAAGCATAAAATACCTCAATCATCCGCTAACCTCGCATTTATTCTCTTGACGGTCAAGTCAACTTTATCAACCGGATTAAAATTCAAATCTTAACACATACCCCCGCTGGTAGATAAGAAACTCTCCACTCAACATTATAAGAAACACACCTACATAGATTATTCTGCAGGAGATAACCCACATGTTTAGCCTCAAATTGGCATCTACCTATGCCCTTTCGCAGCTACAATTATTATGCAATAACTTAATCTTTCTGAGTTTTAACTCATCAACACAAGATGAAAATATAGTTCGCTCCACAATCAAACTGCATGACAAATCCTTCAACACACTCAAAATTTGAGACCGCATGTCACATCAAACGAAAATCAAGCACCCAATGGCCCTCTTTACATTCAATGGAAACACTTCTCATCACATTCAAACCATCTTAACACATCACGCAGTCACATCATACTTATCATATAGCCATTCGATCGATCATCGAGCCATAAGTTCCACTCAAAGGGACACTACCGAACTTATGAGTCCAAATGTACAGGTTACAACTGAAGCTACCGAGCCTAAGCTGCGGTCTAAACCTGGCCTCATGTCCTCCAGAATGGCCCATCACCAAAACACAGAATACACATTTCGAACCTCGTTCATGGAATTGCAAGCCGGCGATGCACTACTGATACCGAGCGCTTACATGCGCACACAAACGCGTGGAAGGAGTTCAAAGAGTTATGCTTCAAGCTGAATAAATTTCGCACGATAAGGAAAGAAAGATGTGAGATTATCCTAAATGCCCTGTAGCCTCTCGAAGATAAGTATGGACGTCATCATACTAATCCGCAAGACTTTACTAGACACTTGCTCATGACTTGCAGAACTTATGAACCTAGAGCTCTAATACCACCTTCTCACGACCCAAAGTCCAACTAGTCGTGATGGCACCTAACCCAACCCGCTAGGTAACACAATTAACCACTAACCAATTCCAATAACAATTAAGTAAACAAATATCTGAATCTGCTACATTCCCCAAGGAATGGTAGTACAAATCACAAGCTTTTAAGAATAGAGTTTACAAAGCTGGTATGAAGTAAATACATCATATATTTGAAAAGTACATAAACAGAGTTTTATGAATCTAAGGCTACCATGAACAAGATGCAACTACAACCGGAACGCAGGTACATCTTCATATCTAGCTCCCAACGAACACAACAACATCAGCAACCAACATCTGCACGCAAGGTGCAGAAGTGTAGTATGAGTACAACCGACCCCATGTACTCAATAAGTAACAAACCTAACCTTAGGTTGAAAGTAGAGATGAGCTTATACCAAGGTTGGGTCCAACACTAATAACCAACTACAATTCATAACAACATAAAGCAAGTAATAAAAGAAGTAACTCCGAGATAAAATGCTTAGCTTAATCATGATTTCTGAAAATAGTTATGCCTTATAAGTACATCAGTGGAAACTTGAATCGTTTACCGAATTTGCCAAAAATATGAGTAAGTTTGAAAATAGTAATTGGTTTCCAAAAATCATTTCAATAATAAATAAAATGTTTCATTTTCTTTTCAGATAGCCAGTGTAAAACAAATGTATCACTATGGCCATATTCCAACATGTGTGAGAAGTCATGAATAATGTGAAACCGTACAATATGAGGAAAAAATACATCTCTATGCATGTATGTCATGTGTGCATGTCAATGCAACGTATCTTAAAGAGGAACTCATGTACTCACACTCTCAGAGTACTCAATCTCACTTTCTCACACATTTCACTCATTATGCTCAATCACTCGGTACTGTATATGGCCAATCCGGCCCAGGAAAGATCCATCCCGGAATATACACATCAACTAATCATCAGTCACTCAATACCGAGTAGGGCCAATCCAGCCTGTGGAGAAGATCCATCTCCAGGTATATAATGCTTCGGACAAGATCCATGTCCAGGGAAGATCCATCCCTCAATAATATCAACCGCGCTCACTGGGTGTGTGTGCAGACTCCGGAGGGGCTCCTTCAGCCCAAGCGCTATCATAAATCAGTATAACCATTGCGGCGTGCAGTCCGATCCCATAAATATCATTCATAATTAGGCACTCAGGCTCACTCAGTCATCATCTCTCCAGTCTCTCTCTCACGAGCTCACAATGTTATGATACTGATCCGAAAACAATGATATGATGCATTAATAAATAACAATAGAGACTGAGATATGATATGCAATGAAATGAATATGACTGAGTATGAAATTTCAATTTAAACAAATAATTCAACAGCAATATGACCTTTGCGGGTCTTAATAATACTTGCACATAGCCTCAATATGAATTTTAATATGATTCTCAGCTTAATTTCTTTAACACATAAAACTACATAGAAAATGCCAAGATTATTTGACTACAAAATTCTGCTGAACCAATTACGTCACAATTTCTATGGAGCATGCCCACATGCCCGTCACCTAGCATGTGCGTCACCTCCAAATAATTCACATAATACGTATATTCAGGGTTCATACCCTCAGCTCCAAGATTAGAAGAGTTACTTATCTCGAACAAGACGAATCCAATGTCGAGAAAGCTAAACAATACTCCAAAAATTCCATTCTATGTGTATCAACTTTTGAACAGCTCGAATCCAGCCACAATAAATTTGATTCAGTCCACAGAATTATAGGAATTAATTTCATATTAAAATACTAATATTTTCCCACAAAATCTGAAATTACACTCCACAAAAATTGTCCATGGGGCCCACGTCTCGAAATTTGACGAAACTCACAAAATCCGACAGGACATCCAATTACAAGTTCAACCATACTAATTTCACTCAAATCCGACTACGAATCGATGTTCAAATCTTGAGGAAATTTATTTTATGAAATTGTAAAACATTCCTCCGATTTCTCTTGAAAAATCAATAATCTAATGTCAAAAACAAAGATTAATTCATGAAATATAATCACAAGGGAGTCAAGAACACTTACCCAAGTTGTGTGGAAATATTCCTCTCCAAAATCACCCAAACCGAGCTTCAAAATACGAAAATGGCTAAAAATAGCGAAACCCCGAATTTAAGGCTTCTGCCCAGCGACTTCCGCATCTGTGGTGGAATAGTCGCATCTGCGACATTCGCTTCTGCGGACGAAGCTCGCACCTGCGAAGGTAGCTTCTGCGGCGCATAAATCGCATTTACGGTCGTGCTTCTGCGTGCGTTGGGTCACTTCTGCGCCCTTCACTTCTGCGACTGCCTTGTCGCACCTGGGAGCCCATTTTCGCAGGTGCGACCACACCAGAACCAGGAATCTTCAGCAGTGCAACGTAAAATGAAAATAATTGAATCTCGTCCGAAACTCACCCGAGCCACTCAGGACCCCGTCCAAATATACCGCCAAGTACCATAACATAACACGGACCTAGCAAGGCCTCAAATCATATCAAACAATATCAAAACGACGAATCGCACCTCAAATCAAAATCTATGAACATTGAACTTTCAAATTCTATATCTTATGCTGAAACACATCAAATCAATCTGGAATGATTTCAAATTTTTGCACACAAGTCATAAAGGACATAACAAAACTATTCCCATTTTAAGAATCAGATTCCGACCCCGATATAAAAAAGACAACCCCCGGTCAAACTTCCCAAAAATTTAACTTTTGCCATTTCAAGTCTAATTCCACTACGGACCTCCAAATAATTTTTCGGACATGCTCTTAAGTCCAAAATCACAATACGGAGCTATTGGAATCATCAGAATTCAAATTCGAGGTCGTTTACACATAAGTCAACATCCGGTCAACTATTTCAACTTAAGCTTTCATCTTGGAGACTAAGTGTCTCAATTTATTTCAAAACCTTATCAGACCCGAACCAATTATCCCGCCAAGTCATACAACAACTTTAAAGTATTAATTGAGCAGTAAATGGGGAACGGGGCTTAAATACTCAAAATGACCGGTCGGGTCATCGCATTCTACTCCACTTAAACGTACGTTCGTCCTCGAACGTGCCAAGAGTTGTTTCCAAGCCATCAAATCAATATTTTATCTTACCACGCATGTACCCGGGGGTGATCCCATACTACCCTATTCCATATAGGCCTGAAAATACAACATAAATGAAAATCAATACTTTAATTTAGTTCGTATAACTTAGAACCCAAATTTCTAACATCCGTAATTCTTTTCAAGACACGAATCTCACATCTACACACTGTATGAGTCTGAAATAGTTGTATCAAGCTATAACAGTAACCCCAGATATAATCACATAACATACTGCACAACTCGCATGCTCGCAGCACCATTCCCGATCACAGTAACCACTCCAAACTAACCTTGTACTAGTATTAAACCCCACATTAGATCAACAAGTCATGGAGCTCTCTCGCCCCAACTAGAACCATAATCACTTTTTAAGCCGACTTTCAATGTCATCCTCCCAAATATACCGTAATCAAATCTGATAGTACCCATTCTAGGTCCAATGACCATGTATTATTAAACACAACTATCCCATAGATATGCCACACCAATATAACTCAAACCACAACTGCGCAATCCGTGTAGCCAAAAATGGAAAATGTTTCAGAGAAGAGAACCATATTTCAAGTTCAACCAGCACCACCACAACTGCAATGTTATAAGCTCATCATATATAGTAGAACCAAGACATACGAATCTAACAATGGTAATCAGCTCTTCTAGAGCTCACATTAACAACAACCGCACGACATGGTCACATGCCTCCAGTCCAGCATATCATACATGAGCAATTAAACAAGTACACATGTATATGATAATGAAATAAAATTCTCATGATCCTGGACTGATATAAATAATACGCCATAGTATAGGCATGTGCAAAGTCTGCTATCACAACTCAAATCGGCAAGTTAACGCAGAAATAGTAACTACCAAGTTTTCTCAGGGAATTAGCCTCTTCATAACCTCAAGTATAGCCCAGATAGTTCTCCACAAAGGTACGAATACGAGAAACGTTATAATTTTATGCTTAAAGTCAACTTTAGGCATATCAATTAATACCAATCTCTTGCATTTTATAATAGCAACCTCCTACGTTTAATATGCAGATCTCTTATGCTATATATATTAAATCTCCTAAGATAACATAAATATATCCTATGGATTTTACTAATATCTAATGTATTTCAGCAAAAGAATCTCATGCATTTTGTATTAAGATCTCCTACGTTTTACTATTTAAGTATCTCGTGCATTTTGTACTAAGATCTCCTATATTTTACTATATAAATCTCCTGCTTATACTATCAAATCTCTTTTATGGTTCATCTTTACTTCGAAACATAAATCTCCTGCATTTTGTACTATTATCTCCTAAGTGTTAATATACAAATCTCCTGCTTCATCAATCAAATCTCTTTTCTGGTTCATCTTTTCCTTGAGTTCTCCTTCTCAAAATTTTTTATAAAATAATCAAAAAAATAAAAGTTGAAGTAATGTATTACTTACCCAGACATCTATGAACTCAATGCACCTATTTTTTATGCAATAGAAGTTTTGGGAAGCTTAGACTTATCACTGATGGAGGAAATTCGCTGGCTTCTTTTTCAACGTTGGCTTCTTTTTCCTAGGCATATGGTTTAATAATATTTTAATTGCAATGAGACCCTTTAATTTAAACCAATTTTCCAACACGTTTTATAAATGCTGACTTGGATGGCCTATAGGTCCCACAAGGGTCATAAACCAAAATGACAATTTGAAATATCCTTAAAGCAAAATCACGTTTTGTAAAGGACCAAATAATGAATTGACCCCTCTTGAGTAATCCGGATGGCATTAACAACACTTCACTCTTGAGTGATTTGGTGGCAGTTTGGTCAATATTAAGAGTGAAATTTTATTAAGAAAAATGATAAGCTTGTTAAATTAAATTAAAATAGTTAGAGTATATTTTTGAAAGATGAACACATCAAGAAAATTAAATTCTAAAATTAGCTCAATGCAATTAATTTGAGACTATAGGAGAAATATTTTAAACATTTTAGGAAAGGTAAAATAAAACTAATCGAAATTTTATTCTTCATTCTTCCGGATCATACAAGGGCCATGTATAAGTATGTATATTTCTTTTGACCCGTTACAATCAAAAATAATATTTAATATTAAGCATGAATTAATGAAGAAAGACACTATATTATATTAATTTTTATTTAACTGTGTGAAAGGACTTTTGTTTTTGAACAAATGTCAAATTTAAGTTAAAAGTGGATTTAGGGTAGGTCCCAAGTATTCAATCGAATTCGTAATATTGGTTTGAATAACATGTATGTATTATTGATTATTTTTTATTTAGTGGACCAAATGTTTAATAAATTATTACATAGGCTGCTATCATGTAACGACTCGACCGGTCATTTTGAGCATTTGTATTTTCATTCAGTGGTTTGAAATCGTGAGTAGCTTCATAAGGCGTATTATGACCTGCATGTACGATCGATTTTAGTTTTTGAGTGAATCGAGTTTGATTTGGAAGAATAATTCTCGTTTTAGAAGTTTTAAGTTGGAAGAGTTGACCAAGTTTGACTTTTGTGAATTTGACCCCGGATCGGTATTTTGATGGTTTTGTTAGGTCCGGATGGTTATTTTGGACTTAGGTGTATGCCCAGATTTGCATTTGGATGTTCCTAGAAGGTTTTGGCTCGATTTGGCCAAAATTGGCAATTTGAAGGTTTGAAAAGTTCATAGATTTGATGGGGAGTTGACTTCGATGTTATCGGGTTTGGATTATTGTTCCTAAAGTTAGAATAAATTCGTTATGTCATTTGGAACTTGTATGCAAAATTTGAGGTGATTCCGAGTTGTTAAGGCGTGTTCGGCGCATTTTAGAATTTGGAAATTTGAAATAGTTCATTAAGCTTGAATTGAGGTATGATTCGTAGTTTTGATATTATTTTGTGGAATTTGAGGCCTCGAATAGGTCTGTATTATATATTGAGACTTGTTAGCATGTTCGGACGGGGTCCCGAGGGGTTCGAGTGTGTTTCAGATTTATTTTGGACCATTTCTCTCATGTTTGCGTTGCTGGATTTGCTTGTGTAATATAAGGATCCGCACGGCCAACTCACGTGATGCACGGACAACTCACGTGCTATAGTATAATATAAGGATCTGAACGACCAAATCACGTGCTATAATATAATATCTCACAATCAGGCCCTCGGCCTCACTCAGTCACAAATCTCTCCAGTTCGGGCTCTCAATAATCATGAAATCAGCCAAAACAACAATGATATGATGCATCAAAAATGAACAATAGAGACTGAGATAAAATAAATAAGTAAACTGTGACTGAGTACCAAACAATAATTTAGCAGATAATTCAACATGTACACGACCTCTGTGGGTCCCAGCAGTACCAATATATAGCCTAAACATGGTTTCTAATATGCCTTATAGTAAAATTTTCACAACACATAGAGAGCATATAGCTAACAACAAATTATTCAACTTTACAGTTTTCCGGGAAGGACCAAGTCACAATCCCCTCGGTGCATACCGATACGCCCGTCACCTAGCATGTGCGTCACCTCTAAAATAATCACATGATACCAAACTCTGGGGTTTCATACACTTAGGACCAGATTTATAATTGGTACTTACCTCAGAGTGTGAAATTCTTTACTCTGCTATGCCCTTGCCTAGCAAATCAGCCTCCGAATGCCTCGAATCTAGTCACAATTAACTCGTTTCGGTCAATAAAATTCATTGGAATTAATTTCATAAGAAAATGATAATTTTCCATAAAAATGCAAAATTTAGCTCAAAGATCGTCCGTGGGGCCCACGTCTCGGAACCCGATAAAAGTTACAAAATCTGACAACCCATTCAATTACGAGTTCAACCATACTAATTTCACTCAAATCCAACTCTAAATCAATGTTCAACTCTCAAAAATTCGTTTTATGAAATTTCTACAATTTTCCCCAAATTTCCATCTCAAAATACTGATTACATGATGAAAACAATGATATATTCATGTATGTTAACCAAATCTGAGTTAGAATCACTTACCCCAATGAATTTCTTGAACAATTCACAAAATATCGTCTCCATCCGAGCTCCCAAAGTCCAAAAATAAATAATAACCTAAGCCTCGGTTATGTATCCCATTCTCTGAACTCACCATGCATGGTCCGCGAAATTCCAAGCGCGGCCGCTCCCTAGGTCCCGCGGTCGCGAAAGAATCTTGCGGTCCGCAAAATTCTTGGGGCTGCACTAGCAGGTTTTAGTATTTTTGCCATAACTTTCTCTACCGATATCCAAATTATGACTTCTTTATCTTTATGGAAACTAAACACGAAGGGCTATAACTTTCGTTTTTGAATCATCTCAAAATTCTTTGTAGATCAAAAGATACAGGCTTTCAAAGTCGGACTAGCGGATCTGCAGAACTTCCTGGAGCGCGGCCGCGGACAGAATTGCGCGGTCCGCAAAAATTTGAGCGCGGCCGTGAAATTCTGCTGCTGTCCGCACTCTTATGTGCAGTCCGTGTCCCTCATTCACCTCAGCGCCCAAAAATATGCGGTCCGCGCCCCCAAAAATGCCAGAACAATATTAGAGTGCCGAAATGCTCGGACTCGCTCAAAACTCATCCCGAAACTCATCTGGTACCTCCCGGACACAAACCATATATGAATTTCAATCATAAAACACGCTACGGACCTGATCGCGCACTCAAAACACTGAAAAGAGGCCGTCTTGACCTGATATTGACCATGGCCAAACTCCCAAATTTCTTAACTTTATTAATCTCTCAACCAATGATCCTAAAATACACCCAAGCCCCTCAGGACCTCAACCAAATATACCAACACGTTCCATAACATAACACGGACCTACTCGAGGCCTCAAATCATATCAAAATGATGAATCACACCTCAAATCAAAATCTATGAACTTTGAACTTTCAAATTCTATATCATGTGCCGAAACTTATCAAATCAATCCGGAATGACTTCAAATTTTGCACACAAGTCATAAATGACATAACGAAGCTATTCAAATTTTCAGAATCGGATTCCGATCTTGATATCAAAAAGTCAACCCCACGGTCAAACTTTCTAAAATTTTAACTTTCGGCATTTCAAGCCTAATTCCACTACGGACCTCCAAATAATTTTTTCCGGACACGCTCCTAAGTTCAAAATTACCATACTGAGCTATTGGAATCATCAAAATTAAATGCTGAGGTCGTTTACACATAAGTCAATATCCGGTTAACTATTTCAACTTAAGCTTCCAACATGAAAATTCATTCTTCCAAGCTAACTCTGACATACCTTAAAACCAAAACCGATAATTCACACAAGTCATAATACCTCGTAGGAAGTTATTCGAGACTTCAAATAGTTGGAAGGAGCGTAAATGCTCAAAACAACCGGTCGGGTCGTTACAATCTCCCTCACTTAAACATGCGTTCATCCTCGAACATGCCAAGAGTTGTTCCTCAGCCTTTAAATCATTGTTCCTACTTACCATGCACATACCTGGGGTGATTCCACATCACCCTATTCTATATAGGCCTGATCATACAACATAACTAAAAATCATTAATTTAACCTTAGCCTAAAAAACTTGGAGCTAAATTTCTAACATCCAGAATTCGTTTCAAGACCTGAACCTCATATCTACACATTGTATAAGCCTGAACAAACTGTACCTAGCCATAACCATAATCCCAGATACAATCGTATAACATACTACACAACTTGCGTACTAGTAACACCATTTCTGATCACAGTAACTACTCAAAACCAACCAAGTACTAGTATAAAATCCCGCATTCAACAGAACCTCATTCCAAAACCTTCGTACACTGCCAATGATGAAAGAAACAATCAAAAACTCATAACCACTCATTAGATCAACTAGCCATGGAGCTCTCTCGCCCCAACCAGAACCATAATCCTCTCGAATATACCATAATCAAGCCTGATAGTACCCATTCTAGGTCCAATGGCCTTATATTATTAGATATGACTCTCTCACAGACACGCCACATCAATATAACTCCAACCACCACTGCTCAATCCGTGTACCCAAATATGGGAGATGTATCAAGGAAGGGAACCGTATTTCAAGTTCAACAAGCACCACCACAATCACAATGTTACAACTAACTCCTCAAATTTCGTGAAGAGGATATCCGTAGGCGCATGTGCACAATTGTAGAGGAAGGAAATTAATGAATCAGATAAATTATCATAGAAATCAAATTCCCACACACGGCACAGACAACTCACGTGCTAATAATATGAATCGCCCGGCATGGTCACAGGCCTCCAGTCCCAGCATATTATACATGAGCAATTAAACAAGTACACTTGTATATGATAATGAAATAAAATTCTCACACTCCTGGACTGGTATAAATAGCACGCCACAACGCAAGCATGTGCAAAGTCCGCTATCACACTTCAAATCGGCAATTTTACGCAGAATTAGTAACTACCCCATTTATTTAGGGAATCATCTTCTTTGTAACCTCAAGTATAGTGCATATATTTCTCAACAAAGGTACGAATACGGGAAACGTTATAACTTTACGCTTAACAGTCGACTCTAGGCATATAATAGCCTAGGCATTCTTCCGAGTATGAATACTTGCTCTAATTCCCGCATATGGGCTCCAACCCCACATATATGCACCCTTATAGCGCGTAGCTATCACAAATAATTAACGCAACTAGTGCCTCCACTGAGTTAAAATAAAATACTCTCCTCAAACAGGCCGCAACCCGAAACAATATACTTCTGAGAACTCTCAGTCTTCAAATTCATCAAACACATGAATCACTGTAACTGATCCCAACTCCGGCACTAGAATGACTAATACATCTTCCATTCACGATCTTCCCATAAGGAATACTTTCATAATTCTTCCGTGCCACATAGCAATAATTTGAATATCAACAGTCTATCAACCAGGTGAGTATTGCAATACCAATGAACATCCGTAAGTCAAAACACAATGCGCCTTTTGAAATGCACACCCTTCTTAGGGATTACCGAGCAGTTATAACATTCATATAATTATCTAAAATTGACCATTCTGTCCAAAATTCGTGATCTTCCTTTCAAGAATGAACTGCCACCTTGTACATGTAAATATTAATCCCGCGCCACACATCACATCTATCATGTCATTATGTGACAAGCACGAAAATCTCATTATCAACTTTGAGTAACCAGCAAATTACATACCCGGTCATTCAGTAACCTTCATCTTGCTTCCTTCTAGGAGGAATTCATAATACACAACACGTTCCCTACACCGTTAGAATATATCCGGTTCAACCCATGGTAGAAATTATTAAGAACACTTTGAAATCTATTTACACATAACCAAGCTATCAGAACTGAATCCCCCTAACTCCACCAAGCCACACAAGTTGCCAAATCCGAGAGTATTGCCACCAAACACCCGTAAAGCCCCACATCATCATATGAACCAAAAGAACCGAGCATACCATTACCATACTGATTCAACATGTTACCCATTTTGTCCTATTTTCTCCGAGTTTCTTCTGAATCACCCTCAGGTTGACATTTCTCCTTGTCAAAACACTATTATCCTTACCCAAAGCTCACTACAATATATCCTAACATAAAACCACATCGCCCTAAGACTCATAAGACACTGTATTCTTCTTAAGCACCTTCATAAATACCCCAACTGTAACACTCACTCTGAAAATACCTTATGCAGATTTAAAATTATTCCTCTTTCCTTTCTTATACTGAAATGTACAATCCATAGTCAAACAGAATTGCCGCACGTCCCGATACTATCCAATGTAAGTAACTGATTCTAGTGATATACAAATTCGATTTTTTTTTAAATTTCCACATATACATTTTGAATCCATTAGAACCCTCTCGAGAGTCCTCTACTCTGCTCAAATGTAATTTACTCTGCCCCAAACAGGCCGAAAGACATGTGCTCTTTTAGCACAATCAACACTTAAATAAGTAACCCTACCTTAACACGACCAATGAAATTCATACTTCGTGCGTGGTACATCCTTCAAAATAACAACTTAATCATTCCATAATTTATATATTTTATAAAGTACAATGTAACCCGTATCCAGGAATTTCCTTACCTGAGTCATCCTCGATCTGCACCCCTGTAATTCATAACTAACCCACAAGTATGCCTCAGACCAAAATTAAAATTTAACATATATCTATGAAATTGAATTGTCAATAGCAGGCTCCCCCATTTAGCCTTAAGGTGCAATTATATAAAATTATAACCCGCATGGATTTCTCCTTCTCAATTACCAAGATCTCGCACCGTTAACCCGCCAGACTTCTCGAAGTCTTTTGTTAAGATTCTCATGGACATTCTGAATCACCAGCCACAATCACATACTTTACCTCTTACCAGGTAGCAAGTAATATTCCTCGCAGAAGTTTCATTAACATCACGCCGCCGCTAACTACTCACAGGAGATAACCTATATGTGGAATTGCCTTACCGATATCTTCCAACGATGCTGCAGTGGGTGCAACGACTACGTAATCAGTAAATTATCCTGAGCTCATGCTCGCCCACCATTTGTATAAGTCTGCACTTTTCCTATTGACATCAACTGAAAGTTCAACAATACCTTCCAAACTCGAGTCATATTGCGCCTGAGACGATAATCAGATCTTCACATCCCTCTTCATTTCAAACAAACTCCTTTCTGCCATATTCAATCTTTCTTCGTACAGTAACCATCACTCCAAATATAGTCGGTAGGCCAAATCTTATTCTATCACGATTCCAAACAGTTCTACACTTCCTCAAGGCACACGACTATCCTACCACAGAATCCATACACTAATCTGCCACTCTTACTTTGGTTAGACCATCTCCTCTAAGCAACTTCTCAACCTCTAGTTCTCCTACTTGACCTGCTAGTACTTTAACCACCTCGAAACACTTCCCGTCATGTCTTCCCTCATACTTTGCTGCCCAACTATTGCATCAAATCAAAATGCATCTATGTCGTGCCTGAACCAATAAAATGTTACCGACTATAAGCCTCTTTAAAGATCATCTTTCTTGAGCCATCCACATTAGAAATGCCTATTCGCAACCACAATTACTACACAATCACTTACTCTTCTTGAGTCCAAACTCATTGACAAGACATGAGCATTTGATTTGCCCCCATAATTTAACAACGTGAAATATCTTCAACACACTCACAACTCGAGACTATACGTCAAATCGAGTCATAATTCAAGTACCCAATAGCAAACTCTTGAGTCAAAAGCAAACTTTATTCATCATATTCAACTCATCTGAACATATCTCGCAGTCACATCATACATACCATACAACCATTCAATTGTTCATCGAGCTACAAATCCTACTCGTGGGGATATTACTGGATATAGGGGTCCATATGTAGAAGTTTTCATAATTGAAACTACCGAGCCTAAGTTGTGGTCTAACCCCGGCCTCAAGTCCTCCAGACATGCCCATCAACAAAACAAAGACTCGAACCTCGTTCACAGAATCACAAGTCGGCGATGCACAACTGATACTGAGCGCTCATATGCGCACACGAAATGCATGGAAGGAATTAAAAGAGTTATATTTCAAGCTGAATCAATTCCGCATGATAGAATACAAGAAAGTGCAATTTTCCTAAGGGTTCGGCAGCCTCTCAAAGATAAGTACAGACGTCTCTGTTTCGATCCGCAAGACTCTACTAAACCTGCTCATGACTCGTGAGACCTATGTCACCTAGGCTCTGATACCAACTTATCACAACCCAAAATCCCAACCTATCGTGATGGCGCCTATATTGGTACTAGGAAAGCCAATAATCTCAATAAACCAAAACTTCTCTTTAAGGTTGAAAATATAACATTTAAATACAATACAAAATTCCACAAATACTAATACGAGCACTCCCCAAAACCTGGTGTCACTGAGTACATGAGTATCTAATATGAATACAAGTCTGAAAAATATGGTCTATAATAGTCTGAGACCAAATACAGTAAACAAGGAGATAGACAAGGAGAGACAAGGTCTGCGGAACACGGCAGCTACCTCAAAATCTCCTAAAAATCAAATGCGCGAAAGGATCAACACCCGCTATGTCCGGGAATACCTAGATATGCACACGAAGTGCAGGATGTAGTATGAGTACAACCAACTCAGCAAGTAACAATAATAAATAAGAAACTGAAGATAGTAATGAGCTATACAGTTATGGTTCATTTCTAGTAATTCCAGCAAAGAATAGACGTGCTATAAAATCTGGCAGTTTAATGTCCAATCAATTTTTTTACAACTCAAGTTCATTTAATCCAGATATAAAATAAATCTTTTAGAGATTTCACAACAATGACAGATAGCAACTAAGTGCAACAACAAATGGAAATCAAGTACAACCTTTGAAGACAACAATCACTCACTGGGCTCCAAACCCTCATCACTCACTCTCAATGGGTACCCGCACTCACTGGGGGTGTACAGACTCCGGAGGGGCTCCTATAGCCCAAGCGCTATAATCTGCACGGCCAACTTACGTGCTATAGTATAATATAAGGATCTGCATGGCCAACTCACGTGCTGCACGACCAACTCACATGCTATAGTATAATATAAGGATCTGCATGGCCAACTCACGTGCTGCACGACCAACTCACATGCTATAGTATAATATAAGGATCTGCATGGCCAACTCACGTGCTGCACGACCAACTCACATGCTATAGTATAATATAAGGATCTGCATGGCCAACTCACGTGCTGCACGACCAACTCACATGCTATAGTATAATATAAGGATCTGCATGGCCAACTCACGTGCTGCACGACCAACTCACATGCTATAGTATAATATAAGGATCTGCACGGCCAACTCACGTGATGCACAGACAACTCACCTACTATAATATAATATCTCACAATCAGGCTTTCGGCCTCACTCAGTCATAAATCTTTCCAGTCTCTGGGGCTCTCAATAATCATAAAATCATCCCAAACAACAATGATATGATGCATCAAAAATGAACAATAGAGATTGAGATAAAATAAATAAGTAAACTGTGACTGAGTACTAAACAACAATTTAGCAGATAATTCAACATGTACATGACCTCTGTGGGTCATAACAGTACCAACATATAGCCTAAACATGGTTTCTAACATGCCTTACAGTAAACTTTCCACAACACATAGAGAGCATATAGCTAACAACAAATTATTCAACTTTATAGTTTCTCGGAACGGACCAAGTCATAATCCCCTCGGTGCACACCCACACGCCCGTCACCTAGCATGTGTGTCACCTCCAAAATAGTCACATGATACCAAAATCCGGGGTTTCATACCCTCAGGACCAGATTTAAAACTGTTACTTACCTCAGAGTGTGAAATTCTTTACTCTGCTATGCCCTTGCCTCGCAAATCGGCCTTTGAATGCCTCGAATCTAGTCACAATTAATTCATTTTGGTCAATAAAATTCATTGGAATTAATTCCATAAGAAAATGATAATTTTCCATAAAAATCTAAAATTTAGCTCAAAAATCGCCCGTGGGGACCACGTCTCGGAACCCGACCAAAGTTACAAAATCCGACAACCTATTCAATTATGAGTTCAACTATACTAATTTTACTCAATCTGACTCCGAAGCGGTGTTCAACTCTCAAATATTCATTTTATGAGATTTCTACAATTTCCCCCCAAAGTTTCATCTCAAAATACTGATTACATGATGAAAACAATGATATATTCACGTATGTTAACCAAATCTGAGTTAGAATCACTTATCCCGATGAATTTCTTGAAAACCCCACGAAAAATCGTCTCCAACCGAGCTCCCAAGTTCCAAAAATAAATAATAACCTAAGCCTTGATTATATAGCCTATTCTCTGAAATCGCCATGCGCGGTCCGCGAAATTCCAAGCGTGGCCGCTCCCCAGGTCCCGCAGTCACAAAATAATGGTACGGTCCGTGACATTCTTGGGGCTACACTGCCGGGCTTTAGTATTTTGGCCATACCTTTCTCTACCGATGTTCGAATGATGACTTCTTTACCTTTATAGAAACTAAACACGAAGAGCTACAACTTTTATTTATGAATCATCTCAAAATGCTTTGTAGATCAAAAGATATAGGCTTCCGAAGTCAGACCATCAGATCTGCAGAACTTCCTGGGGCACGGCCGCGGACAGAATTGCGCGGTCCGCGAAAGTTTGAGCGCGTCCATGAACTTCTGCTTCTGTCCGCACTCTTATGTGCGGTCCGTGCCCCTCCTTCACCTCAGCGCCCAAAAATGTGTTGTCCGCGCCCCCAAAAATGCCAGAACAATATTAGAGTACCGAAATGCCTGGACTCGCTTAAAACTCACTCTGAAACTCATCCGGAACCTCCCGGACACAAACCATATATGAATTTCAATCATAAAACACACTACGGACCTTCTCGAGTACTCTAAACACTGAAAAGAGGTCGTCTTGACCTGATATTGACCATGGCCAAACTCCCAAATTTCTTAACTTTATTAATCTCTCAACCAATGATCCAAAAATACACCCAAGCCCCTCGGGACCTCAACCAAATATACCAACACGTTCCATAACATAACACGGACCTACTCGAAGCCTCAAATTATATCAAATAATATCAAAATGATGAATCACACCTCAAATCAAAATCTATAAATTTTGAACTTTCAAATTCTATATCATGTGCCGAAACATATCAAATCATTCCGGAATGACTTCAAATTTTGTACACAAGTCATAAAAGACCTAACAAAGGTATTCAAATTTCCAGAATCGGATTCCGACCTTGATATCAAAAGGTCAACCCCCGGTCAATCTTTCCAAAATTTCAACTTTCAGTATTTCAAGCCTAAATCCATTACGGACCTCCAAATAATTTTTTTCGGACACGCTCTTTAGTCCAAAATCACCATACGGAGTTATTGGAATTATCCGAATTAAATTCCGAGGCTGTTTACATATAAGTCAATATCCGGTCAGCTATTTCAACTTAAGCTTCCAACATGAAAATTCATTCTTCCAAGCTAACTCCGACATACCTTAAAACCAAAACCGACAATTCACACAAGTCATAATACCTCGTAGGAAGTTATTAGAGACTTCAAATAGTTGGAAGGAGCGTAAATGCTCAAAATAACTGGTCGGGTCATTTCACTAGTGGAAGTGCCTTCGTGTTCGCGAGGTCAATACCGTGTTCACGAAGGGTTGGCATCGTTGTACATCATGTTCGCAAGGTAGGTGCCGCATACACGAAGAGTGTTCTGTGGGCAGTAAAGTTTTGTGCTTCACGATTGCGAAGGGTTTACCTGGAGTAGAGTTATAAAGTTCTATTTTCGGACGTTGAGTTCATTTTACTATATTTTGAGATTGGGAGCTCGGATCTAGGAGATTGTGGAGGGATGTTTTAATACTTGGATTTGGGTAAGTATTTTTTACTTGAATTTGATTATTATACATGATTCCATCTTTAATTGTGATATTTGATTCATGAATCTATAAGAGAAATTGGGATTTTTGTTAAAACATTTCTAAAGTGAATAATTAAGTTTTGAACATCGATTCAGAGTCGGATTCGGTAACTTGTATGGTTGGACTCGTATTTGAATGTGTTATCGGAATTTGTGAATTTCATCGGGTTTTGGGGTACGGGCCCGAGGTTGACGCTTTGGATGACTTTGAGTATTTGATTAAAGATTCGACCTTTATCGTTTGAGTTCGATTCCTATGGCATCATTTGATGTTTTTGAGTTGCTTTTGGCTAGTTTCAACCCGTTCGGAGGTCGATTCATGCAGAATGACGCTTCTAAAGTATCGATTTGTCTTGCTTGAGGTAAGTGTCTTGCCTAGATTTGTTGAGGAAATATTTTCTAATTAAATGATATTGTTTGCTACTTGCGGGTGTGTTGTATATGCGAGGTGATGAGCGTATATGCATGTGCTGGGATTATCCATGCTTGGGGTAGATTACATGATGCTTTGTGCCTTGTTGGACTTGGTGATTTCCTTGCCTCATGTTTTACTTGACTTCTTTGATGAGGCTATGAGCACAATTTCAATGCTAGAGACCATGCTTCAGCCTACAATAACTTGATTAAATAAGATGGATCCTTTGTGAAACTGTTTTATGTGCTAAATTCAGTCATAACTATACCTAAATCACGAATACACTGCAATGTCTGTTATTCTTGAGATACATAGGTTTCATACTTATATTGAAAATCATGTTTGAGTTTTGTTGAGATACTTGGACAATGAGGTTCTTAAAGTTTATTGAATTGTTTATTGGTACAAGAGTTGTGATTGTCATTCACGTGGTGTATTTTGCTAAACCACTCTTCTTGATGTTATCCATGCTTCATATCTTGCTTGTGGTTGATATATATATGCTTGGTGAGGAAGAGTATAAAGCACGAAGGGTGATGTTGTGCATTGTTTTTACATTACCATGTGAGGATGAGAGTAAACGCATGAAGGATAATGTCGTGACATTGTTTTACATTATCATGTGAAGATGATAGTAAAAGCACGAATGGTGATGTCGTGCCATTGTCTTTACATTATCAAGTGAGAAAGAGAGTAAAATCACGAAAGGTAATGTTTGCCATTATTTTTATTATATAATGTGAGAATGAGAGCTCATCGCATGAAGGGTATTTTAGTGCAGGCGAGGACAAGAGACATGCATTATATTGTGTTGTCTTTTCCTTGTGTGAATATTTATGCCTTTATACTGAGTTGTTATTATCACACCTATGCTTTCTATGTTGCTTGTTGTTTTCACGTCTTTACCTTCTACTTGATTTGTTATTATTCTACCCATGCTTTCTATATGCTTATTTTGTCACATTCATGTTTTTGTTCTTGTTTGTTACACTTACATCTATATCTTCACTCATTGGTCGTTGTTTTATCTAAACTTTCTAACAGATTCGTTATTGAAATCTATGTTCTCCTACCTTATTTGCTATCATTACTTCTGTGCCTCCCACCTTGTTTGTTACTGTTATCCATATGCTTCAGCCTTATTTGTTATTGCTATATGTGTACCCTCTACATCGTTGTTACTATTATTGGCATTCCTTCTATATGGTTGGTATTGTTATACATATGCTTGGTGAGAATGAGATATATGCACGAAGAGTGTTGCCGTGTCATTTGATTTAACATACAATCACATGTTTGGTGAGGATAAGGTAAATGCACGAAGGGTGTTGTCATGCCAATTGATTTGATATCTTGAACACACTCCTCATATTATGAAGATTCGCGAGTTTACTATGTTTCTTTGGTGGTTATCTCCTTAACCTCATGTCTTGAGCTGTGAGAAAATGATTGGATATGATATTGAGGAAACTGTTCGCGATTCTTTTAGTTAATCATTTACTACTTCTCTTATTTGTTCGTGTAATCTACTTTGTTTATTTCTGGTGTTGTTTCTATTACAAATTTAACTAAGCATGTTTTATAGTGAGTATGTTGTAACTTAAAAACCTTATCATTACTTCACTAAAGTTAGCTAAGATACTTACTAAGTATATGGGATTGGTTATACTCATACTACACTTCTACACTTTGCGTGCAGATCTTGGAGCTGTATAATTGTGGAGATGAAACCTTACATTGGAGACATACCAGTGTACCGGATTCATGCTATCTTCTTATCCATGGTAGTTTTGGATTTTATTTCTGTTTATGTAGCTTTCGAATAGATGTTGTATTTATTCATTTTACCAGCTTGTAAATCTAAATCATAGTGGCTTATGACTTATACTACCAATCCTTGGGGGTATTATATGGAAGTTCAGTTATTTCATTTATTGTTTATTTATAAATCTCCATTAGAATTATGTTATTTATTGTTTGGCTTACATAACGTGTTGGGTTAGGTGCCATCATGACTAGGCAGTTTTTGGGTCGTGACAAGTTGGTATCAGATCCCTAGGTTCGTAGGTTCTAAGACTCATGAGTAAATGTCTAGTAGAGTCTTGTGAATCGGTATGATGATGTTCATACCTATCTTCGAAAGGCTACAGGGCATTTAGGAAACTTCCCTTCTTTTTATCCTTATCGTGCAATCTTGTTTTAGCTTGAAGCCTGCAATTTCGATTTCTTCCTACTCGTCTATATGTGATGTTGAGCACCAAGTATCATTGTGCACCGACAGCATGTGATATTGTGGATGGACTACGAAGGGCTATGGGTGCTTGATTATAGTTGCGTTATGTCGTCTAGTCTTGGAAGTGGATGTAGTGGTAGACCTTTCGGTTCTTCATTTGTGGGATTCAACCGATTCTTGTATCTTGTTAATGAGTACAGACTCAGGAGGATTAATTGGTTACCTAGTTGTTATGACCATGGTAGGTTCATGTGGAGATGTTGATTTGAGGCTAGCCGATGGGATTTGAGGTTGTGTGATTCGTATGAGGCTTTTATTTAGTGTAATGCATATACTACCAATTTGGATGGCTTAAGGAAGTTGGCTTGACTGTTGCTAGTGTGAGTAGGAACTTGGCAGAGTCTTTGGAATGTTTTATGACAAGAGTCACATAGATTTATGAAGTATTCTGCTGATTAAGAGTGCGAGACCATGACAACCACAAAGGAAATGTGCTATGGGTCACAGACGATATGTTCTATGGCTTCGAGCCAAATGGGGAATCCTGCTATCGACGATCGAATTGCATGATCATGATTATATTAGTTCTTGGACTAGGATGTGCTTGTGGATTGGCTATGATTTGAGAAAGGTTTCATCGAGGGTGATTTAAAGCAAGGTGAATGACTTTCAAGAAGGTTCCAACGGGTTCAGGACTCATATGTGGTATTTAAGGATTTTCGGATTTGCATATGCTTAAGACTTGGGGCTTACTTTGGATGGTGCCTAGACTTGCGGTGCTCTATATCATTGGTGATTCTACATTGCAGTCTTAAAAGTGTGATGATTAGTTTCAAATTCATTAAAGGGTCTTTTAGTGCATGCATTTTCATGTTGAGGTACTCTGGCTCTTAGCCGTCTACATGACTTGGTTGATTTAGAAGGATTTAGTTCTAATGTTTTGGTTATGTGCAAATGGGTTTTTAAGAGTTCTCGATGATTTTGACCACAACTTAGGATAGATATTTTAGAATCTGATAAATCCTTTTTCAAGCAAATCCATTAGTTGTTCTCTCAACTCTCTCAGCTCTACAGGTGCCATTCTATATGGAGGAATAGATATCGACTAGGTATCTGGTAATATGTCAATAGCATACTCAATCTCTCGCTATGGCGGAAGGCTTGAAAGCTCATCGGGAAAAACATTAACCACCGGGATAGACTGAAGGGTCGATGACTCTGCTTTCACATCCTGTACCCAAACTAAGTGATAAATATAGCCCTTTCTGATCATCTTTCTTGCCTTGAGATAGGAAATAAACCTACCTCTCGGCGATGCAGTATAACCTTTCCACTCTAGAATTGGCTCCCCTGGAAACTGGAGCCAAACCATCTTTGATCTACAATCAATGCTAGCATAAGAAGAAGCCAACTAATCCATAGCCATTATAACATCAAATTCCACCATATCTAACTCAATCAGGTCTGTTACTGTAGAATGACTATGAACTACTACTATACAGTCTTTATATACCCGTCTATCTATCACTCGATACCCAACAAGTGTAAAGGTTCAATCAGCTCAGATTCTATACTAAACTTACTAGCAACCAATGGAGTGACGTACGATAAGGTGTAACCTGGATCAATCAATGCATATACATCATATGAGGAGAATGATAATATACCTGTAACAACATTGGGTGACGAATAATGATCCCGTCGACCCGCTAATGCATAAATACTGTTCTGAGGACCGCTCAAGCTCGATGCTCCACTTCTGACTCTACCACAACCAGCTGGTGCCTGTGAACCTTGCCTAGGGGGCGTATTGATGATGATGAAATGGTTACAGATTGCGCTGACTGAACTATACCTGCACTACCTCTCGTAACGTGGCCTGGATAACCACAAGTATAACAAACACCCAACCCTACAAGGCACTGCCCGGCATGCTGCTTACCACACTGAGCACATCGTGGTAAGGGTGGCCTCATCTAACTTAACTTACCCCTATACTGAGAACTAGAAGATTTGGAACTCTGAATGGGACCTGAATATGTGGAACGATCAAATATCTTACCGGCAAACTGAGTGGGTGCACTAGCCGATGGCTGGACTGGATACCTCGGGTATTGCTATTTCTAACCACCTCAAAACTCACTAGAAGGACCTGAAGATCCCGCTCTCTTACTCTGGCCCCTATCATGCTCACGATCGGCCCTCTGCTTATGCTTAAGCTCCTCTACACCCTGAGTGTATGCCTGAATACGAGAAATATCTATGCCTGGCTGAAGTGAGACCGGCATACAGTCATTAAGCAGGTGCGGCTCCAAGCCCATCATGAACCGGTGAACCCGATCCTCCATCTTAGCTACAATAGTGGGAGCTTACCTAGCCAAAGAATCAAAATGAAGGCTGTACTCCCAAACACACATATTACCTTGCCGAAGGGTCAAGAACCTATCAACTCTGGCCTGTCTAAGCTCTGGTGGCAAATAATGACAAAGCAAAGCCTCTATAAACTCTTTACATACTGCTGGAGGGGCATCCTCACCTCTGGACAACTCCCAAGACTTGTACCAATTAACTACAACATCCTGAAGTCTATAGGAAGCTAGCTCAACTGACTCAGTCGCAGTGGCCTTCATTACCCTCAAAGTTCTCTGTATCCTATCAATAAACACCCGAGGGTCCTCATTTGGATCTGCTCCAATGAATACGAGAGGGTCCAAATTAATGAAATCGCGAACCCTCACACTGATGGCCCTATCTGCATAATCGATACCTACCTCCTGGCATCGATCCTGTACGGCCACTAATTGAGTCAATAGCTGAATATCATCTCTCATCTCCAGACCCTGTGCATCTGGCTGAGGAACTGGGGATACTGGGGCTGGCGCTGGAGCTGGTGCCCCTCAGATCTCCTCCTTAGAGGGTAGGGTATGTGAAGTATAATATGAAGTCTCACTATGTGACTCTCCCCAAGCCCTGGTAACTCGTGGCGCTCGACTTGTAGTCTCATCATCCATGGACTTGCCCTTCTGGGCGGCTGTAGCCTTCTTGGGCATTGCTGAAAACATAACATAACGTTAGGAAAATGAATTCTTATACCGTACGATCTAAGAAATGAAAAGAGGGTAACATCCTATATGTACTGTAGCCTCATGTTTATAAATGTGGTACACAATACACTCATAAACAAGACTCTACTAGACATGATCTGTAGACAACCATAGGACAGAACTGCTCTGATACCACTTTTATCACGACCCAACTAATGGGCCATGACGAGTGCCCGGGTCTACCTATCGAACACCCCTAAGCATAAGTCTAAGATAAAACATGGAATAAGTATAGGTCATGCATAATATCTGAAAATAAACTACTGAATCATGTGAATAACATACGCGAGAAAATATGCAAAAGACATATATACAGAATACAGTAGGGCGAGCCGACAAGGCCACATACTATCCAACTATACATGACTATTTACATACCTCTAATAGAGTGTACAACTGTAAAAAAGACGGGACTGGGCCCCATCATATCCATATATGTATACAAAAGTACCGTACCAAAACCCAATAGAATCTCTGGATCAACTGGAGCACACCAACTCTCGCTGAGCAAAGATCCTAAGAAGGGAGACCGTCAACCTATCTACCTGCACCAGCATGCATGAAACACAGGCCCCAAGCAATAGGGGCGTCAGTACGAATAATGTACCGAGTATGTAAGGCATGGAAAGTAGTATGTAAAAGACATAAAAGAAGCAAGGAGTAAATGAGTCAACCTGTGAGTCTGAATAGCTTTGTAAATCATAAAACTTTTATAATATCACGCGTATGTATATAAATGTCATATCATGCATAGGTATATGCGTACATAATATCATCAAACCCATAAGGGCATCCCATCATATTATCTCAGCCTCTGTAGGCGAAATCATAAACGTATACCAGCTGATCAAGTGGTGGTACTTATATAACGCCATAACCTTTCCCCCATACTACATATACATATACTATATGCTTATATAACGTCATCTGGTCATGGGTCAATATACATGTATAAATGAATGCAGTTCATAATGAAATAAGTCAATAAGATCTTTTGGAATGTCATGACACCCATGAACAGACAATATGATAGTAAGATATATGGGGAATCAAGAATATAGGTAACCCTAGTACTTCTAGGAATAGAATCATTCGTGAAAGTGGCGTGCTTGCTCAATTCGTTGTATCATATGGATCATGTCAAAAGGAAAGAAGAGATAGCCTTAACATACCTGTATGATCTCTTCCTTATTACTCAACCAAGCTCAACACAACTTCTTGCATCTACAACAAGTGAAATGATATTGCCGCTAACATATAATGTCGTACCATAGTATTTGGCTAGTCGTATAGATTAAGAAAAATTGGTCAGCAACTCCCCTATTTTTAATACATCCCAAAGACCACTAAGGGTCATCAACAGACCAACAACAACAACTATAACCAACAATAGCAACAACAATAATATAATCTAATATGAGTTTCTCCGATTATCTTAACAATCATATTGAGCAGCAAGCTCTTTTTTACTCATAACAAGATATAAATTGAATCCAACTCTTATTCTATAAATTAGTTTACAACCTTCAAAACATCATACTTATATGTACTATATTATTTTTAGTTCAAAACATCCACAAAATGCCTTCCAAAATAGCCCCATACGTCTAGCACCTTAATATTTATCGCCAATCACTTGTTTTTCACATTTTCTTCTTCAATCAACTTAATTAACACCTAGAAAAGCTTAAAAATAGTAGATACAACATTATCAAATTATTTTTCATAATTTTTGGCTACCACAAATCATATATTTAGCTACAAAACAGTCCAACCAAAAAGACAACCATATCCCATGTTCTTTCAAGTGCTATCTTATGGGTTTTCACTCAAAAAACACAACCAACACAATATTAACCTTAGGCACAATCAAGAAGATATTATAAATACCTTGGGAAGCAGCTACAACTCGAAACACTATCTCAAATTAGCTCACAATAGCCCTCAATCACACCACAACAGCATAGAAGCATTCTCTTGTAGTCTTTAACAACTTTGATGATGATTTAAGTTGATTTCCCTTGAGTTTGGTTCATAGGATCTTGGGATATGTTAGGGAGGGTTTTATAGAGCTTATGGACGAAAATTGGGTGATAAATGACCCGAAATGAGGCTGAAATATCTTTTAAAAGCCGTAAGGTCGGTGGTCGTCTCAAGTGGGTCCCAACCGAGATGCTTGCGCAGTCTCACAAAAATATGGATATCTCTCTACTCCAATGTCGTATTGATGAGCGATTTAATGTGTTGAAAACTAGACTTGTAGATCTTCAATTTTATATATAATATGTCCCAAAAAGACCCCATATAGCACATGGAATGTATTGATCAAAAAGCTCTGTTACAAGGTAAATCCTTAGTCAGTTTTTCCCCAACTTTAATCCAATTTTTCCAAAACTTTATATTTTCTATCCAAACATCGTATATAGCAATATTATGAACTTAAAAGTATTTAAATAATGATTAACAAGTCTCATATTCATTACATCACCTTGGGACACACAGGGTGTAACACATAACCATTGAATGCCTAGTACCACATCACAAATCCCTATGTGAAGCACTAAGAAATCATATTGAAACATGACTCCTTGCATCAACCACTTAAACCCCTTGCTTCCTTTTACTGATTGGATAATTCTTCCATCAGCTACTGATACATCTTGAGGATTCATTTTAATAAACCTTGCATCCAATCCTCCAAGATTCCTTTTCATTCATGAAGTTATGTGTAGAGCCACTATCAATGAGGATATTGATTGGTTTGTGCTCAGTGAACCCCTCAACCCTTAAGGTTTTGTATCCTCTGGAACCATGCAGGTCTTCTAAAGAGATCTCACAGCTTTCTATAACCTCCTCTTCCTGCCCTTTATCTCCATTGCCATCTTCAAGCTCTAATTCTTCAATGACAACTGCACCTTCATCCTCAATTTCCAAAGAGTATATCTGCCTTTTGGCTTTACATATATGTCCTGGCACAAACTTTTCATCACAGAAAAAATACATGCCTTGGGCTCTTTTCTCCTCCATCTCAGCTAGATAGAGTCTCCTTCTCCTGTTGTTATCAAAGGTGGTAGTAACTGCCCCCCTGCTTCCTGTTATATTTACTTTAGAAGCTCCACTAAATCATTGTCCTGATGCTCCTTTGAAGGCAGAATGTGCTGTAGTATGCCTCTTTATGGCCTTGCTCTGAGCAGCAAAACTTGCTTCTTGCCGTCTAGCTAGATAGTAAGCTTGAAGTAGGCTGCAAGGATTCCCTACTCTAACAGCATCCCTGAGCTAAGGTTTTAGGTTGTTCAAGAAGATGTTAATTGCATGCTCAATAGCTAAGTTGATTCTATTTATAATGCTAAGAAAGGATCTCTGATAATCCTTCACTCAGCCTGCATGTTTGACATTCATTAGCTCAGTCATAGGATCAGAGTATTCAACCCCAAAGCTATCACAGAGTGCCCACAAGTACTCTTCCCAAGTAGGAAGAGGCATATGCCCTTTACTTCCCATGTAGCCCAAATGCTACTGCAATGCATCCCCTTCAAAGTGCATGGAAACTAACTTTATTCTCTGCTAAATAGTCACCTCCTCATCAGCAATAAATTGCTCCACCTTATACAACCAAGTCCTCAAGTCCTCACCATTAAACTTAGGGAATTCTACTTTGTGATACTCAACAAAAGAAATATTAGGTAAGGAAATAATAGTGGTATAAGGAAGGTTCTGTAGGTGGCCAGTAGTAGAAGTAGACTGATAGGGGTGGGGTGGAGGAATGTAGGGAACCTGGTGGTACAAAGGAGGGGATATGTGGGTTGTTTGGGTGAAGTAGGCAGGTGGGAACTGAGGATGTTGTGCATATTGATTATATGGTGAGGGTATAACCATAAGTGAACCTTGGGTCTGAAACTAAGCTTGTTGATAGCTCCTATTTGAGCTGTTTTGGTTATAAGGAGGTTGAGGTTGCATCAAGGTTGCTCTAGGAGGTGGAATAGGATGTGAAGGAAAATTATGCATATGAAAGGAGGCAGGTGTATAGGAGTGGTTCGTGCAGGTAGATTGTGTAGTGATGAGCTAGGCTTTGAAAGGATCTATGAGACCTGTGACCTAGCAACAGAGGTGGCTCTAATTAGAGCAACAGAGATAGGGTTACTGATAGGGCTGGGATAACAACAGGACTATTAACCCCTTGCGAGCTAGGTGAAGCTAAATCTCCAAAATCAAAAGGTTTATCATTGGAAAAGTAAATCTCAAATCCACTATAGGCCACTGATTTATCTCCTTCAGATATCTTCACATCATGTATAATTTCATTATGTACATATCTTAGCTCGCTCAGTGCTTGATTTTTGTAGGTCTGCTCTTGAACAACCTCACGTTGGTCTTGCCTAGCTGTGAATGTCGACACTTCTGTAGATATCTTCTTGAGTGTCTCCATAAATTCATTTA
This sequence comes from Nicotiana otophora, assembly GCA_000715115.1. NCBI lineage: Eukaryota > Viridiplantae > Streptophyta > Magnoliopsida > Solanales > Solanaceae > Nicotiana > Nicotiana otophora. The sequence continues at coordinate 77,433 of AWOL01S0084894.1, forward strand.
TATTAGCAGTTATTGTACCCACAGAGCTAATATTTTCTCTGATACTACTGATACAAGCTGAGGTAAAATAGAAGAAATCGAAAGGAAAATGAAAAAGGGAAATAAGGTTTTGTATATTCATAATGAAGAAAGAGATAGCTATTACAATATATAGAATTCCAGACCTAGATTCCTTAGCTGGAAATGTACAACCTCTGCCATTTCTAACTACCTAGGTTGGACCTAATGTGTATAAGACAACCAAATACGTGGGATCAATGTGTAATTACTATAACTATAACTTAAAAGTAAAATGGACTTAACTGACTAACTTATAAACTCGTTCCTAACCTTGTCCTTAACTAACTTAACGGCTAAGTACACCTGCGCAAACACAAAGTACCACTATTGTAGCTCTTTTCTTTTTAGATTCGTATCATTTTGTGGATGTAGACGCTGGAGTTTTAGTTCTTGTTCTGGCTTACCTTCTGATATGAAATCTCCATTCTTCCAAATCATTTTGTATTTTTCTTATTCTCTCATTTTTTTCCAGCTTTGATATCTTATTCTTCTAAGAATTTCTCTTTGTATTGACTCATTTCCCTTATTTTTACCATGAAATTACAGTCTAGTTCTCTTTAAATTTCAACAAGAAAGACGTAGTGAGGGGTAGATAAAGAGGAAAAAAGAAAAATTAACGGGAGAGGAAATGAAGGAGAGAGAGAGAATATGGTTTCATTAGAAAGTATTTTCACTTTGAGTTGAGGTATGTCATATTTTCATCCGTTAAAACTTTATGGTTAACAAAAATTGAAAAGTGAACAATCTATGCTAAATAAGTTAATAATAAGAATTGAGATTGAATAAAAGATATTAAGAGACTCGATTGGATATATTGAATAACGGCCAGTTACATAGGCAACCACTTAAGTTGACACCAATTTTCATTTAAACATCTCAACTAACCCTTGGACCTATTAGACACTCCAACACACAACATAATATATCCATTGAATACAAATGTTTACATGGCACAAAAATTATTTTTCATCTATATATGGGCACGTGTATAGTTTGTAAAAGCTGACAGCTAAAAACATTACCAAAATGTCTTGTCTATTACACAATCTTGTTCGTCCGTCTTCTTCCCCTTTCCTTTCATTGAAATTCCACCATTTTGGTCAAAATCCGGTAACGTTCTTTCTTGTTATTGATCTTCATCATCGTTTTCTTCTCACGCTATAATTATCAAGCTAAAGTTTACATAAGATTGTGGTTATGTGATGGTATAGTGGTTGAGTTTTATAAGGTAATCCACACAAATTTATCATTCCTTGGTGATAGAGATGACGGAGGTGGTTGCAGAGTTCATGTTCTACACTATAGTAACAAAATTAATCAAAGAATTGTAGATCATGCACGAGTAAAAATTAATTATCGTACCCTCTATTCCGCAGGACAACACCGGATTTATCAACGCATATGCACTCTGCTCGGCTTCTAATTGTTCTTTAGAATCAATTTATTCCCAGTCAACTTCACTTATCTATTTTCCACCAACTGACTGGAGATTTAGTTCGGGTGATATAAGTTGGGGAATTAATATATTTTGGATGAAAATTAAACACTCCAGATCCGAGATTCTTAAATGGCATGAGTATCCAAGGAGTTTCAGAGTTACAAGGGAAACGAGTTTGGGGTTTTCATCATGGACATGACAATGCCGATTCAAACATAAACAAAGTTCTTGGATTTAGAATCTATTTTTTTCAAGGATTACATATTTTTACATAATAATAACAAGCCAACTTTTTTCATCTGCTCATTCAAAAGTTACATGGCAGCTGTAAGCACCAAGATTGTGAGGCACAAACATGAACACACATTGAGAAATCGCCGAGAGCTTGTTGGAGAAGAAGTACTTTTCCAGAGAAGCTCGATGGAGAGGGAATAATTTAAAATTGGGTCCTAAAATCAGTCGCCTATTATAATTGAAAAACACAAATGGAGGAGAAATTCTTTTTCTTTTATTTTATATTTACACGTGTCATTAAGTTATTTGCTACTTTTTCATGTTCGCATGTTTGAGAATCACGCGCTTCATTTATAAGTGAGACTATGATTCAAGTGTTTATTAGATACAATTTAATGTGTGTTTGAGTGTATAATAGGTACAAGGGTTATTTAAGGTGTCTAAATGAAATTTGCGGCCAACTTTAAGGGGCTGCCTATGTATTTGGCCTAGAATAAACATATCTTTTACAAAAAGAACATCATATCTCATAACATCATCCTTTAAATGGGAGCATGTTTTTCTAGCTCATCGCACCTTTATCAAGGAGTACTAACATACACTGACCCTAGAAAAATAGCTCAACATCGAAAATCTAAGGTCCTTGTACCAGCAATGATGGAAACCCTTATAACTCCTGCTAGTGGAATTCAGCAACAACTTTGCTCGTTGACTTTGGAAACTTCCTTCCTCCCAAGTTTAAGTCCATTGAAGAGGAAGTGAAGGCTAAATCGGACTATGAGGATTGACTCTCTCCTATCCTAGAAATGCAAATTGATCAAGATAATAAGGGCTTGCATGCACCTAGGGGACTTCGATTTTATGAGATTGGAATGTCTTTGCATCCAACCCTGGCGGCTGATAAAATTGCAGATCTAGACTAACCGGAAGCAAACAAAATTATAGTTACAATAGTTGATGAAGATATAAAAGAACAGGAGGATTGTTAGAACACAACACTGATTAGATATGTATTAGGTGATAATCCATATGAGAAATCCATCGAAAGTCATGTAAATATTGTATTGGGATTTGTTTCAAAAACTAAAATACTTCATCATGATAAGGGGTATTACATCTTTAAATTTAATATATTGAAAATAGGAATCGTGTGATGCAAGCATGACCATCACTTTTTACAATAAGACATTCATTTTAAAACAAGAAGATTAACTTCTACTTTAATCCGAAATGTCTTTGTATTATACCTTTGTATGTCAAATCTCCAGGACTTCCGGCAGGGTATTCATCGAGTCAGGCTCTTACTATGGTGGCTAGTGTGGTAGGAAAGCCCTTATATACGGATAAATTCACTACTGAACTGGATAGGATTCTTATGCTAGACTTCTAGTGGACACTAATATCTCATAGCCACTGCCTGAATCTATTAAAATTGATGCTAATTCTGGTGTTATTCATTAGTATATCTCCTATGATTGAGACCTAAGTTTTGGAAAGATTACACTAGGTTTCTCCATGATAATGCATCCTATTGATGTAACGAAGAAACTCAAAAGGAGACTGGGCTAAAGAGTTGAGGAGGTGCCCAAGAGGAAAATGAAGAGAAACAGAAAGAAGAAGACTACCACTCATGTCTAGAAACATAAATGATACACTGATGCAACTGTGGTGGAAGCTCCAGATCAATCTCTAGCTAATCCTACTGCTAACGTTAATCTAATAGAAGGGGCCATGATTATTAATCCACAATAAGGACAGACCAAGAATCTTATCACTAAGAAGGAGGTGGCTCCAATGCTGAGGTGACTTCAGCACATAGATCTGGTGCTATCAATAGAGAGCAATCTAGTACCTCAAGGGTTCAATCTAGGGGTATGCCTGAGCAATTCAATCCTCTATGATTATTAGCACTTGAAATATAAGAGGATCTAATAAGATCTCAAAATAGAAAGATATGAAACTCTTTATAAGAAAGAATACAATTAACCTGATGAGGTGTGTGGAAACTAGAGTAAAAGAAAAATAATCTTAGACAATCATTCAAAAACTAGCTAGAGGGTGGAATTACTATTGTACTATCTTGCAGCTTCAAATGGTAGGATTTGGGTTATAGAGAGAAGTCATCTAAAGGAAATATATTGGTTATTCATGAGCTTATATCTGTTATCTGGTATAGGATATGAATTAATAATTTACTACTCTCTTTACAGTAATGTATGCTAGGATTGATCTTCAAAAAATGAGGACTCTATGAGAATAACTTCACCTGCTGGAAAATCAGATTCGGTCTAGGTGGCTATTTAGTGGAGATTTTAATAATGTCCTAAGAACTAAAGATAGAATTCAGCTCGTAGTGATACATGCAAAGATACAAGGCTTTCACGAGCTTATTGTCAATCTATAGTTGAATCCACTCAAGTCCACTAGTTGGCATTTTACTTGGAACAATAAGTAACAAGCTAGTAGTAAGGTTTATAGCAAAATTGATTGGGCACTTGGAAATTTTCATTGGCTGCAACAGTATGTGCATGCGTAGGCAGATGTTTTAGACCCATGAGTCTCAGATCACTCTCTATCCTTATGCACCGTCATCGAAAAAGAACACATACTAGACATTTCAAGTGTGTTGTGAATGTAATGGTGCATCTTGATTTTGCAGAGCTAATCCAAAAAGTGTGGCAACAAAGAGAGGGTGGAAATGCTATGAATGTCGTTTGGAGGAAACTGTAATTGCTGAAGACTTAAAGAAATAAATGGTTATATGGTTTCCTATGCTCAGAAACTAGATCAGGCTAGACAGACTCTGGAGATTGTCCAAGTTTCTCTTCTCACACAACTTTTTTCTTAGCAATTGATTGTGTAACAACCTTACCGGTCGTTTTATGTATTTCTTCCCTATTTTCCCCTTTGATGCTTCACACATGTGTATTTGGGATTTTATAAATTACGGGGTTGGTTAGTTTCGTTCCGGGAAGATTTTGGGTTGATTTGGACCCCTTGAGTCTTGGTCTAGAAGCCTAAGTTAAAAATGTTCAACAAAGTTTGAATTTTATAAAAACAACCTCCAAACGGTGTTTTGATGGCTCGTAGGTTTGTATCATGAATTTAGACTTGGGCGTATGCTCGGAATTGAATTCGGAGGTCCCTAGGTTGATTTGACTTGTTTTGCCGAAAGTTGGCAATTTGAGGTTTAGAAGATTTCCCAAGTTTGACTGTAGGTTGATATTTGGCTATCGGATTCAAAATATAATTTTGGGACTTGGAATAGGTTCGTTATGCTATTAGAACTTGTCTACAAAATTGATGTCATTTGGGGTTGATTTGGTAGGATTCAGACGCTTGGTTGCAATTCTAAATATTCTTGAACTTTTCTTTGAAATTCATGCGTTTTGATGTCAGATTCATAGTTTTAGATGTTATTTTTGTATTTTGATTGCGTGAGAGAGTTTGTATGATATGTTTAGACTTGTGTGGATGTTTGGTTTGGAGCCCCGAGGGCTCGGATGAGTTTTGAACGTGTTTCGAAAAGGTTTTGGACTGAAAATAAGTTGCTGGTATGCTAGTGTCTCTGATGTCGCAATTGCGAGCACTAGTCTCGCAATTGCAAAGTGAGCAGGTGAAGGTAAAGTATCGAAATTGTGATGCCTCACTAGCAATTGCGAACATAGGCAGAATTGGGTAGGGTCGCATTTGTCATTGGAATTGGTTTCTCTTGCATTGTTTGATATTATTAAGTCATTTTTATTAGATTTGAGCAGTGTGGAGGCGATCTTTAGGGAAAAAGCTATATTCGAGGGTTGATTTGGCCTAGATGAGGTAAGTATCTTGCCTAACATTGTGTGGGGGAACTACCCCTTAGAATTTGGGATGTTTATATTAATTGTACTATGTGGAAGACGTGTACACAAGGTGACGAGTGTGTACACAAGCTATATATGGTATTTTGACTGGTTTAGACTTTTAGACTTCTTCCATGTATTTAATTGAATTTGTTATAACATGTTACATCTTTCATCGTTAAATTTACTCCCGCATGCTCTAATTGACGTTATTAGCACTTGTTCTATCATTTATTGTTAAAATTGATCTTATATGCTTTAGTTGAATTTGTTATCTCCCTTATTGTTTTGTTAACCCTTTTATTGTTCAATTACTCTTACTTGAAGTTGTTATTTCGTGGAATATCTTCTTGTTGAGTTATTGGTGTTGAAGTAGTAAAGGCCATTATCACATTGATGTTGAAGTTGTTAATTGTTGATATATCTCTTCTTGTTGAGTATTCCTCATTCATTTTGTTGTTATTGAGATTCTTGTACACACTGTGATTGAGCCATGGGCTATATGTTGCGATTATTTTGGTATTGTTGATTTGGAAAGTGTTGTGGCATATGGGCATATGTGGTATGAGTTGATTATTGTGTTGTGATATTGATATGCATGGGGTGGTACAAGGATAGGGGTTGATACGCATGCGGTGAGATAAGATGGGATTTATACACGTGTTGTTAGTAAGGGAATTATTTGAAGCCATGCGGTGATATAAGGGGACTAAAACTCGTGTAGCTATTTCGAAAAAATATTTTTAAAAATAAATGCAAGGCTAACGCGATGATATAAGGAAAGATTGTGATTGAAATTGTCAAATGTGGATATGAGGCATGGTACCTCAGTTGTGATTCTTGTTGTACATTTCATGTTAAAAATGCTTATTGGTTGAATATTTCTTGTTGGTTTCTTCCGTGTCTTACCTGTTTTTGTTCGTATTTGATTACTTGTGGTTCTCATAATGTGTTCTCTTCTTGTTGCCTTTCTGGCCTTAAATTCTGTCATTAGCCTACATTATTATACTGCTTTGCTTATATTTATTTCCTCGTTTTTCGTTATTGATCTTTATTATACTATGTTCCGTTTATCTTGTCCTAGTAGGTGTCTTGACTGGACTCGTCTCTACTCTTCCGAGGTTAGTCTTGGTACTTGCTAGGTACCATTGTGGTGTACTCATATTACATTTCTACATATTTTTGTACAGATCCAAGTACATTAGACGCTAGTGATCATTCAGCTATTTTCGGAGACTTCAAGGTATACCTGCTCGACGTCCGCAGGCCTCGGAGTCACCTTCTATTACCTTCTCATTACTGTTTATCCTTTTATAAGATAGTGTTGTATTAGATATTTTAGAGTATCATGTAGAGCTTATGACTCAGTTCCACCAGTTTTTTGGATTATGTTATTGATGTGCCATTTTGGAGTTATTATGAGCTTAATAGTTTTTTTATTATCTTAGTTTTGTTAGTTCTGTTAAGCTATCAGTGAATATTAGGCTTACCTAGTCTTAGAAATTAGGGTCCATCATGACATCCTAAGGTGAGAAATTGGGGTCATGTCAAGTTGGTATTAAAGCTCTAGGTTCATAGGTGTTACGAGTCATAAACAAGTTTAGTAGAGTCTTGCAGATCAGTACAGAGATGTATGTACTTATCTTCGAGAAGCTATGGAACTGTTAGGAAATTTCACACTTTCGATTCCTTATCGTGCAAATTGGTTGACTTTGAAATCTGAATCTTTATCTTTTTATTCTCTCACAGATGGTGAAGACACACACATCTAGATCCGATGATTAGACACCCGCACCCCCTGCTAGAGCCACGCGAGGTCGGGGCTGGGGTAGAGGCCGGGGAGAGGCACGTGTTGTAGCCAGAGCACCTGCCCGAGCAATGACTGAGGAGCCACCAGTAGCTCCAGTTAGGGGACAGGCACCCGAGACGCCTATTGTTGCCCTTGGACTTCAGGACACCCTAGCATGATTTTTGAGCTTGTTCGACACGCTAGCTCAGGCGGGATTGATTCCCCTAGGGGAAGAACTCAGACTCCCACAGTTCGTACTCCAGAGTAGCGGGTCCACATTGATTAGGTTTCGAATGTCCCTCCAGCACAACCAGTTATTCCGGTTCAGCCTGAGGTCAGGTCAACGACATATGAGGAGAAGCAGAGGAGACTTGAGAGGTTCAAGAAGTATGATCGTCCTACTTTTGATGGTGTAACTACCGAGGATGCATAGGGTTTCCTAGAGAAGTACCACCGTATTATCCGCACCATGGGTATTATGGAGGTGATCAGAGTTACTTTTACTATATTTCAGCTGTCATAATCAGCGTATCAGTGGTGGTAGGCTTACGAGGAGGGTAGGCCCGCTGATGCAGCCCCACTCACTTGGGCTCAGTTTTCAGAGATATTTTTGAGAGAGTTTGTTCCCCAAACCATTCGTGATGCATGGCGCACAAAGTTTAAGCAGTTGTGTCAGGGCACTATGACAGTGTTAGAGTATGCTATCTGATTCAGTGAGTTATCCCGACATGCATTTATCTTGGTTTCTACAGTTAGAGAGCGAGTCCGCAGATTTATCGAGGGGTTCAACTGTGATATTAGATTTAGCATCGCTCAAGAGTTGGAGACAGATACTCTGTATCAGCAGATGGTAGATATCGCACGGAGGTTGGAAGGTATGCGGGGCCGTGAGAGAGAGGACAGGTAGGCCAAGAGGCCTCGAGATTCGGGAGGATATAGTGGTGCCCGTGCTCCAGTTGTAGCCCGTCATGGTAGAGGCTATGTGAGCCGCCAGTTCATTCAGCACTTCGAGTTACTAGCGGTGCCCCTGCTATTCCGAGGTCTGAGGTTTCCCATTTTGCTTAGCCATTGTCCAGTGCACCTTCTGCACGGGGTGCCTTTATCGGTCAGTCTAGCTGACCAGACCAGGGACAACTATAGTAGCCATGCCCACCTAGAGCTTGTTTTGAGTGTGGTGATACCAGACATATGGTGAGGGACTGCCCCAGACTCATGAGGGGTGCACCTCCACAGACTACACAGGCTCCACCGATTCCACAGGGTCCACAAGGTTCACAGTCCATGGTTGCTGCTCCAGTTTCTGCTCCACCTGCCCCACCAGCTAGGGGTGGAGGTCAGGCTAGTAGATGTCGCCTAGAGGGGGAGGTCAGGCTCATTTTTTTGATTTTTTTGGTAGGACAGAGGCGGTTGCATCGGATGGGTCATCACAAGTATGATTTCGATTTGTCACAGGGATGCATCAGTCTTATTTGATTCCGATTTGTCACAGGGATGCATAAGTCTTATTTGATCCGAGATCCACTTATTCATATGTGTCATCTTACTTCGCTCCGTATTTGGATATATCTCGTGATTCTTTGAGTTCTCCTGTATATGTGTCAACTCATATAGGAGATTCTATTATTGTGGACTGTATTTATCGGTCGTGTTTAGTTGTTATTGGTGGTTTTGAGACCAGAGTTGATCTTGGGCATAGACTGGTTGTCGCTTTATCACGCTATTATGGATTGTCACTCAGGGTACCAAAGTGTTCTCGAAAATTGATTTGAGGTTAGGGTATCATCAGGTGAAGATTCGGGATCCAGATATTCTGAAGACTGCTTTCAAGACTCTGTATGGTCACTACGAGTTCCTTGTGATGTCATTTGGGCTGACCAATGCCCCAACAACATTCATACACTTGATGACCAGTGTATTCCAGCCATATCTTGACTCATTCGCCATCGTGTTTATTGACGACATCTTGGTATATTCTCATAGCTGGGAGGATCATGAGCAAAATTTGAGGATCGTGCTCTAGACCTTAAGGGAGAAAACGTTATATGCGAAATTCTCCAAATGTGAATTGTGGCTTGATTCGGTGGCATTTTGGGTCATGTGGTGTCTAGTGAGGGGATCAAGGTAGATCAAAGAAGATTGTGGAGTTTAGAGTTGGCCTAGATCATTTCAGCTACTGAGATTCGGAATTTTCTTGGGTTGGCCGGATATTATCGGCTTTTCGTAGAGGGTTTTTCATCCATTGCTGCACCTTTGACTAGATTAAATCAGTAGGGTTCTCCTTTCCGATGGTCCAAGGAATGTGAAGCGAGCTATCAAATTCTCAAGACTGCTTTGTCTACAGCCCCAGTGTTGGTATTGCCTACGGGTTTGGGATCTTACACTGTGTATTGTGATGCATCGCATGTTGGACTTGGTGCATTATTGATGCAGGACGGTAGTAATTGCCAACGTATCTCGGCAGCTGAAGGTTCATGTGAAGAATTATCCGGTGCACGACTTAGAATTGGCAGCTATTGTTTATGCATTGAAGATTTGGAGGCACTATTTGTACGGTGTCCCGTGTGAGGTCTATACTGACCACCAGAGTCTCCAGTATCTGTTCAAGCAGAAAGATCTTAATTTGCGACAGCGGAGATGGTTAGAGTTGCTAAAAGACTATGATGTCATTATTCTGTATCATCCCGAGAAGGACATTGTGGTGGATGATGCCTAGAGTAAAAAGAAGGAGAGTATGAGCACTTTGGTATATCTACCAGTAGCGAAGAGGCCACTGGCCGTGGATGTTCAGGATTTGGCCAATCAGTTTGTGAGACTGGATGTTTCGGAGCCCAGCCACGTTCTTGTTTGCGTGGTTTCTCAGTCTTCTTTATGTGAGTGCATCAGAGAGCGCCAGTATGGCAACCCCCATTTGTTTGTCTTTAAGGACACGGTGCAGCACAGCGATGCCAAGGAGATTTCTACTGGAGATGACAAGGTGTTGCGGATGCAGGGCAAGATATGTGTGCCCAATGTAGATGGATTGCGTGAGTTGATTCTTGAGGATGCCCGCAGTTTGCCGTACTCCATTCATCCGGGTGCCACTAAGATATATCAGGATTTGAGGTAGTATTATTGGTAGAGATGAATGAAGAAAGATATAGTGGAGTATGTGGTTCAGTGCTTGAACTGCCATCAGGTAAAGTACGAGTATTAGAGGCCGGACGATTTGCTTCAGAGACTTGAGATTCCCGAGTGGAAGTGGGAGTGTATTACAATGGATTTCATTATTAGGCACACAGGTTGAGTTGAGTACAATATTTCACACCCAAACGGACGGGCAGTACGAGCGCACCATTCAGATTTTGGAGGATATGTACCAATTCCTACCGCTTGTAGAGTTTGCCTACAACAACAACTACCAATCAAGTATTCATATGTCTCCCTATGAGGCTCCTTATGAGGTTCAGGAAGAAGGACAAGTTGAGCCCTAGGTATATTGGTCCTTTTGAGATCCTTGAGAGCATTGGTGAGGTGGCCTACAAACTGCATTGCCACCTTGCTTATCGATAGTTCACCCGGTGTTTCATGTTTCTATGCTCCGGAAGTATTATGGTGATCTGTCCTATGTATTAGATTTCAGCTCTGTCCAATTGGACAAGTATTTGACTTATGTTGAGGAGCTAGAGGCCATCTTGGACAGGCAGGTCCGAAAGTTGAGATCAAAGAACATCGCTTCACTGAAGGTTCAATGGAGGTTTCATCCGGTCGAGAAGGCTACCTAGGAGACCGATCACGACATGCGAAGTCGTTATCCTCACCTTTTTATCACTTTAGATATGTCTATATACACGTTCGAGGACGAACGTTTGTTTTAAGAGGGGGATAATATAACAACCCCACCTAGTCGTTTTGTGTATTTGTGCCCCGTTTCCCCTTTTGATACTTCACACATGTGTATTTTTGGTTTATAACTTGCAGGGTTGGTTAGTTTTGTTCTAGGAAGGTTTTGGGTTGATTTGGATCCTTTGAGTCTTGGCTTAGATGTCTAAGTTAGAAATGTTAACCAACGTTTGAATTTTGTAAAAACGACCTTGGAATGGTATTTTGATAGCCCCTATAGGTTCGTATCGTGATTTTGGATTTGGGTGTATGCCCGGAATCAAATTCGGAGGTTCCTAGGTTTATTTGATTTATTTTGTCGAAAGTTGGCAATTTGGGATTTAGAAGATTTTCCAAGTTTGACCGTAAGTTGACTTTTGGCTATCGGGTTCATAATTTGGTTTTGGGACTTGGAATAGGTCCATTATGATATTTAGAACTTGTCTGCAAAATTTGGTGTCATTTGGAATTGATGGGATAGGATTCGGACGCTTGGTTGCAATTCTAGAGGTTCTTGAACTTTTCTTTGAAATTCATGCGTTTTGATGTCTGATTCATAGCTCTTGATGTTATATTTTTGTATTGATCATGCAATCGAGTTCTTATGATATTTTTAGACATGTTTTTGATGTTTGGTTTGGAGACCCAAGGGTTCAGATGAGTTTTAGACGTGTTTCAGAAAGGTTTGAACTGAAAACATGTTGCTGGTGTCTCTGATGTCGCAATTGCGAGCGCCAGCCTCACAATTGTAAAGTGAGCAGGTGAGGATCAGGTATCGCAATTGCGATACCTCACTCGCAATTGCGAACATAGGCATATTTGGGTAGGGTCGCATTTGCGATTGGAACAGGGTTCGAAATTGCGAACCCAATATCGCATTTATGAAGTTCCCTTAGGCCGTCAGTAGACGTATTAGCGAGATTTTCTTTTCAATTGTGAGGGTCGTAATTGCGAACCCAGTGTCGCATTTGTGATACCTGCAACTGAACATAGAGTTGGAAAGTCGGGATTAAGTATGATATCTCATATTTTAGAACTCTAGACTCGGTATGAGGTGATTTGGAGAGGGGATTTTCATCTACAAACATTGGGTAAGTTATTATATTTAATTTTCAACTATATTTCATAATTATATCTTAGATTTAACATCAAATTTATGAGAATAAAAGAGAAAAATTGGGGATTTTTGTCAAAGTTTTGAAAAATAAAGATTTGAGTTTTGAGAGTCGATTTGGACTCGAATTTAAAAATAAAATACACATATGGACTAGTTGGGTTATGGGCAGTCAGAATCTACATTTGGACCAGGGTTTTGACCGGGCGAGACCGAGGGTTGGCTTTTGTTACTTTTTGGAAAATGTGTAAAAATCCTACCTTTCTCTATTGTAATTGGTTTCTCTTGCATTGTTTGATGTTATTAAGTTATTTTTGGTTAGATTTGAGTCGTGTGGAGGTGAATATTAGGGGAAAAGCTATATTTGAGGGTTGATTTGGCCTAGTTGAGGTAAGTATCTTGCCTATCTTTATGTGGGGGAACTACCATTAGTATTTGGGTTGTTTATGTTAATTGTTCTATATGGAAGACGTGTATACAAGGTGACGAGTGTGTACACGGGTTATATGTGATATTTTGACCAGTTTAGACTTTTAGTCTTCTTTCATGTATTTAATTGAATTTGTTATAACATGTTACATCTTTCATCGTTATATTTACTCTCACATGCTCTAATTGACGTTATTAGCACTTGTTCTATCATTCATTATTGTAATTACTCTTACATGCTTTAGTTGAATTTGCTATCTCTCTTATTGTCTTGTTACCCCTTTTATTATTGAATTACTCTTACTTGAAGTTGTTGTTTTGTGGAATATTTTCTTGTTGAGTTATTGGTGTTGAAGTTGTAAAAGCCATTATCAAGTTGAGATTGAAGTTGTTAATTGTTGAGATATCTTTCCTTGTTGAGTATTCCTCATTCATTTGTTGTTATTGATATTCTTGTACACATTGTGATTGAGCCATGGGCTACATGTTGTGATAATATTGGTATTGTTGATTTGGCAAGTATTGTGGCATATGGGCACATGTGGTGCGAGTTGATTATTGTGTTGTGATATTATACACATGTAGTGGTATAAGAATATGGGTTGATACGCTGCGGTGAGATAAGTTAGGATTTAGACGCGTGTTGCTAGTAAAGGAATTACTTGAAGCCACGCAGTGAGATAAGGGAGCTAAAACGCGTGTAGCTATTTCGAAAAAATATTTTTAAAATATAGACAAGGCTCACGCAGTGATATAAGAAAAGATTGTGATTGAAAATGTAAAATGTGGATATGAGGAGTGGTACCTCGGTTGTGATTCTTATTATGCATTCCATGTTGAAAAGGCTTATTGGTTGAACAGTTCTTGTTGTTTTCTTCCTTGTCTTACCTATTTTTGTCCATATTTGATTACTTGTGGTTCTCATCGCGTGTTCTCTTCTTGTTTCCTTTCTGGCCTTAAATTCTATCATTAGCCTACGTTATTATACTGCTTTGTTATTATTCATTTCCTCGTTTTTCGTTATTGATCTTTATTATACTCTATTCTGTTTATCTTGTCCTAGTATGTGTCTTGACTTGGCCTCGTCACTACTTTACCGAGGTTAGACTTAATACTTACTGGGTACCATTGTGGTATACTCATACTACGCTTCTGCACATTTTTGTGCAGATCCAGGTAGATCTGCCTGTGCCGGACGCTAGTGATCATTCAGCTATTTTCGGAGACTTCAATGTATACCCGCTCGACGTCCGCAGGCCTTAGAGTCACCTTCTGTTACCTTCTCATTGATGTTTATTCTTTTATGAGATAGTGTTGTATTAGAAATTTTAAAGCATTCTGTAGAGCTTATGACTCAGTTCCATCGATTTTGTGGATTATGTTGTCGATGTTCCATTCTGGAGTTATTATGAGCTTAACAGTTTATTTTATTATCTCAATTTTGTTATTTCTATTAAGCTATCAGTGAACGGCTTACCTAGTGTTAGAGACTAGGTGCCATCACGACATCATAAAGTGGGAAATTAGTGTCGTAACAGATTGATCAGGAGAAGAAAATATTGGCAAGTATATTTAAATAGAGTGGTATAAAGGAACAAGCTATGAGACAAAAGTTTAGAGCTAGCTGGATTGATCGTGGGGATGCTAATTCTAAATATTTCCATGCTCAACGAAAATTAGAACAAGCAGAAATATTATAGCATCTATCTATAATGCTTGTGGGGTTAAATTAACTAATCCTAAACAAGTTAAAGCAGAATTTATTGCTTTCTTCTCCAGCCTTAGCCCTTATGGAAGACTGCAATGCTCAAATGCCCTAGCCTAATTCAGAGGTGACTAAGAGGGGTCCATGTCTAACCCAAAAACAGAAATTAATTCTCATTATAGAGAGGAAATTTGAAAAACAATCAAGGATATGCTAGCTGATAAGTCTCCTAGTATGGATGCATACCCAGTTGAATTATTTACAAGGAACTGAGGATTGGTTGGTAATGAAGTGTGTCAGGATATTCTAGACTTCTTTGAAACATGAAAGCTCATGAGAGCTTTGAATTGCACATTCATTACTTTAGTGCCAAAGGTAGCCTCTCCTACTCAGATCAAAGACTATAGGCCTATTGTCTATTGTATGACCTTACATAAGGTTACTGCCAAAGTACTGACAATGAGAATTAAAGCCATTCCAAGGAGATCACTTTATTTATTGTTATTGCCATGGAATACCTGCAAAGACAGATGGCTCAGCTTGCTCTAAATAGCAACTTCAGTTTTCATTTAAGATGCAGAAAGCTTAGCTTGGGGTGATTTATATCTGCTTTGGAGATGATCTGCTCATGTTCTGTAGAGCTGATCCCATAACTGTAAGACTGCTGCAAGGTGTATTTCAGAAGTTGTCAGTTGCTTCAGGATTGCAAGCAAATGTAGATAAGAGTGCAATTTAATTTATGTGCAAGCAATTGTGGAATATTGCCCTAAAGAAATTGTAGATGGGTTCACAGTTATTATACAATATCACGAATAAGCCATTGGAAACTGCCACCATTTCCAAGAATGTTGCTTGGCTGGTGAGAAAGACCTGGAAAGAAGACTGGGCGGGATGCAAATAAAGGAAAAATTGTGATACACATTGCATGCTACTATAGTGCTACAAATCAATCTGCATCCTAGATTCAAATTCATTATATAGTTGCAAAATAGACTAGCCACGTGCAGTGGATAGGTTACAGAAGATTATATTGGACTACTTACTAGATATAAAAAGAAAAGAGTATCACATAATTAGGGCACATGGAGTAACATTTAGCAACTCTGCTGACAAAAATATATTTGAATAAAAATATCCCTAACTATTTCAAGGTTCGATTACTAGAGTTTGAATATTTATCAGTTCAAATATCATGAATTGTTCTTTGAGTTTGAAATATACAATTCGAACTCCAGGAATAATCCATAGAGTTTGACCCTTTATTAATTCAAACTCCAGGAATATTTTCTGAAGTTTGAGTTTACTGTTTCCAACAATTAAGCACAAACCACCCAGATATTTCATTAATCTCTCACACCTTATTTATCCAAGAAACATAATGGTGACATTAAAGTAGTTAACGAAGCCGTTACAATTTAAAGTAAAAACAGCAAAATAATGAGCCCGTTTGGATTGGCTTAAAAAAAGTGGCTTTTAAGCACATTTTTAGCGGTGGGGCTTGTTTTCTAAATAAGTAGTTATGCGTTTGGATAAAAGTGAAAAAAAAGTTGTTGAAGTGTTTGGTAAACAAGTGCAAATAAACACTTTTTTCTGTTAAAATCACCGAAATATCCTTAAAGCTGCTAACACTAAAAATAAGTTTATTACTACAACATCCTCAATATAAAATTAACTCAAATACGGACTAATTTATGTCTTAATTAACTCTAAATTAAATTAATTAGATAAGATTATCTATACTATACTAAAATCACGAAGACCCTATCAAAATGTCATTCGTCTTTTTTACCCTTCGTAAGTGTAGTAAATGTTGGATATAATTATAATTCTAATAACTATTTTCTTGGAAAAAAAATAAACCAAATTGCTGTGTTCCTACATAGAGTTTACACTTTTGGGATTCTTGCCTACGTGGTTGACGTCCCGTTTGTATCAGTTTTAGATTCAATTTCCCTTGACTCCTTGGTCTTGGTTTAGGATTCAATTTCTTCTTAGTTACGTCCCTTTTGTATTAGTTTTGGATTCAATTCCATTGTCTCTTTGGTCTTGGTTTAGGATTGAATTCCTTCTTAGTTTACTGACCGTATTACGATTGTCTCCTTCCAGTCTTTACTATGTTTTGGATTCAGTTTAGGTTTTTAGAATTTTATAACCAAACCAATTTATAATAAGGAGGAGCTGACCACTTTTATAAAAGAAGCTATTGTTCTTCATTCTTTATCATAAAATGACGTCCACAAACTTGCTTTCTATTGTATAGTGCTTGTTGTATTTCCAACTACTTGGTAACATTTCGGAAGTTAGTATGCTAGAGTTGTCCATTCTGATTCTTTGAGTAAATCTTGCGTTTTGCATTTTTTATTTACCTATTTTGGATGCTTGGTTCATGTAAAATATACACACACCTATTCTTCTTTA
Organism: Nicotiana otophora; assembly: GCA_000715115.1. Lineage (NCBI taxonomy): Eukaryota > Viridiplantae > Streptophyta > Magnoliopsida > Solanales > Solanaceae > Nicotiana > Nicotiana otophora. Next base: position 94,317 of record AWOL01S0084894.1, read on the forward strand.
GCTTTTGCATTTTCTTTCTCTTTTTGATTGGATTTACTTTGTCTGTTTAATATAGGTCGACTGCTTCTTGCTAAGGTAAGACATTCAAGATGATAACTTAAAGTTTAATTACCTGAACAATAATAAATAACTGCATTTTGTTTCTACACATGCGTGATAAGTATAAATAAATTATTTTTATTGGTATATAGATTGGTATTTAAGAAAAATTCACCAATTAGGCTACTAAAAAAATTGAATCCTTCAAACGGCTTATGTAATGGTACAGGAATGATATGAAGAGGTTTTGACAACAACATTATACATGCAGAAATAATGATAGGCCAAAATGCTTCCAAACATGTGTTTATTCCAAGAATTTAACTTTCGTCACCAGAAAATGAAAGAGGTCATCAGAAAATAATTTCATATATTTTTCGATGACAATAAATAAAGCACAAGGTCAAAGAATACCCAATATTGGATTGTACTTGCCGCAACATTTTTTGTCACATGAGCAACTATATGTTGCTCAAGAGGTCAGCAACAAGAATTTTGGTCATGATAGAGCAACCGAAGAGACGAAGAGGCACATACACTAAAAACACTGTCTACAAAAAGATACTATATTAGGTAAGATACAACAACATAACATGTTATTAACTCTTATAATATATATTACCTATAATTACAAATGTTATACATATCACGACCTTAACTAATTATAGTGTTAACGTTTGCAGGTTCAAAAGATATTCACCATATTTGAATTCACCTATTACATCAATGTATTTACATTCATTTGTATATTTCAATTTCATGTTGAATCCATTTGGACATTAAATACTATAACACGGAGTTCATTCACATGATATATAATTCTTTTACAAACAGACGCGACTTACACGTGCAATGCACGTACACTAAATTTGGTTTTTAATAAATATAAACCGAATGCCAATATAATTGTAACTTGATTTTGCTCTGAATATTCAACTACTAAATAAAATTATTTGTTTCTAGAGTGAAATGAAAAAAACGTAATAGAAGTATAAATTAATGCCAATAAAACTAATGCCTCAGCATTTGCATCGTTTCTTTCTTTTCTCCTCTGCTAGTTCTCACATTTGTCTAATGTCAGGTAATTAAGGATCTTATTAATTACTTATCACAGAAAAATAAAGCTACTTATTTATTATAATAATGTAAAGAAAGATACACGCAACGTCAAAATGGAAGATGAGAAAAAAATGACGTTATGACTTAATTAGTAAACTAACAGTATTTTGTAATTTATAAAAAATGAGGGATAACAAGGTCAATTACTTGGTCAAACGTAAAAAGTTTTTAAGCCAACAACCAATAATTTGGGCATCCCCAACTTGTAACTTTTGGCTTAATTCAGCTTAAAAGTACTTGGCTTAAAAGTTGTATTTAGGTTTGACAAACACTCAAACAAAGCAAAATGTGTTTTTAAGCTGGTTTGACTAACTTTTAAGCTAATCCAAACACTCAAAATGTCTAAACTCCATGAAATATACGTATAACGACAATGCAGCTTCTAAAACAGTGAAGATAGAATATTCTCTATTGTAATTCAGCTAGAAAAATACTTAGGATCTTGAAAGTTTTGATTTCTATCCAATTTTATTGTTGGATTACCGCTTAATTAGGTGGGCTATTGGTTAATAGACAAACCAACCTAGATTGTCGCCAAGCCCAAAGCAACAATTTACCCTTTAGGCTAAAAAGTAATAGAGTAAACTACAGAAATAAGCCAAAAATAGACACTATTTACCAACAAATTAGCTATTACGTTATGCTACCAAAAATAAAAAAGTTACCAATGATATATAATATTCATAAAAGCTAGGCAAAAATATTTTGTTTTTCCAATGGATATAGTTGAAATTCGTTGAAAACACATAGATGAGGCGATATATAAAATTTGAGGAAGATTAGAGTAATTTAAACTAGTTTCGCGTCAAAATGCGTTATCAATAATATGCAATATTCAAAAAGAAATTAGGTAATAAAAGTTATTTTCAATGGGTATGGTTGAAATTCCTTGAAAACACGTAGAAGAGGCACAATATAAATTTTGAGTAAGATTGGAGGTGATCTTAAATGATTTGGAGTCAAAATTCTTAGTTAAAATGAGTTTAAAAACTTCACTGCAACAAATGTATCAAACATGTATTACACACTATGTATACATGAATATGCATGAGATATACAAGAGCTATACATATGATACATACAGGATTCACAATGATACACGAAGGATACAAATCTCATCTTCTTTTATGTTCATTTTTTACTTTGAATTTTTAATTCAAACCATCTCAAATCTTTCCATAATCGTCACAAAATTGAGATCAAACTTGTTAAAATGTACTTAATCTATTCTAATAATACACACTCAAAATAAGTTGTAATTTCAAAAATCCAAAATTTTAAACTCAAGCTTAAGAAAATTTCAGTGGCTTCCAATGGAATTTTACTCAAGTTTTCAGAGATTGAGGTTTAATTTCAGTGAAAAGTCTCCAACAATTGTACCAAACTTCCAGGCATAAATTAGGTATTTTGTGTTGGAAGTTTATAAAATCGTTGTCCTAATCAAGTTACATGCATCAACAACAACAACCCAGTATAATCTCACTAGTGGAGTCTGGGTAGGGTAGTGTGTACGCAGACCTTACCCCTATCTCGGGGTAGAGACTAGAGAGGCTGTTTTCGATAGACCCTCGGCTCCCTCCCTTCAAGAACTCCACACCTTGCTCTTAGGGTGAATCGAACTCACAACCTCTTGATTGGAAATGGCTGATATGTTATTCGTATACTTTATGCCGATGATGCATTGCAAAGAACTAAGGAAGAACGTCATCAATCAATATTGCACATCCACAAGGAGCAGGGATTATACCAAAAGGCATCAAGAGGTATGGAGAAGCACAGAACGAAAGGGTCTTTAGGGCCAAATTGGGTAGCATTTTATGAGTATTGGCTAATATCAACAATATTTAATGAACTGATTAATGTTGGTAGTATTTTTGCTCTGAAAGACCAAATTGTGTAGTTTTCTCAAAATAGTAATAGTAGGAAAATTTGAAAAAGAAAAAGAAAAAGAAAAGGAAAAACATAAGCCCAGGGTAAAATATGCAGCTAAGATCTTATCTATCAACAGGAACACATTAACACAACAAATAAAATAAATTGCTTTGTGCTTCATATTTTGTTTGGACTTGGGCTTCAAAGTACCTCATTAAGTCCATTATAAATCATCCAACCACGATTTCCACTTTTTAAAAAAAAAAAATCTTTTCATCTCTGTATAATTATTGTTGCTAACGTTATTGCTACTGATATTTGCTTCTGTTACTTTTTATGATGCTGTGAAGATAATATTCATGATATGGAAAATGAAAAAAATCAGTTGAGAATTCAACATTACAACTTTACCATGCATGTTAAGAGTTCTACTATAGTTTTAGCTCCTTTTTTAATTATTATTTTAATCATTTATAGTTAGGTGATTAGCCTTTCTTTGTTCTTAAGGTGACTTACTTAAGTTTACTTAGAGTTTAGAATAACGGGAAGATCCAAATTGCGTTATCACGGTATCTAAATCTTCATATTCTGAGCTTAACACATAAGATAATAAAAGCATATCTTCCTTAAATATTCATTTGCTTTAATCTCTAGAAGTGTAATAATTAAAGCAAGGCGGCGTCCTTCATTTAACATTTAGTAATATTGGAGGATTATTTTTCAAATATCCCTATTATCCCTAATCTAATCCATAGGATACTTCGAGAGATCATATCTTTCTTTATGGCACTTGAATTATTTTGATTTTGTTTTTTTTATGGACGTGTTCAACCTAAGACACTATTGGAATCATTGCCACAACAGATAAGTTTTGACTTTTACTTGATTGTATAGCTTATTATTTAAATGTTATTTTTTATCCTTTAATTTTTGAAAGATGACAAACCCTATAATCAACAAATATTTCTGTCGAGCTGGTACTTGAGTTTTGACCTTATTCTATTTCTCTAACGACTAATTATGATATTTCAACTTCTCCATTACTATACTATTCGAATGGCACTCTTGCATTCCTAGCTCCACTGCTGAATGTCATCCTTGTGTATAGGATAAAATATGTTCATATTAAATGCTCGCATAATAAAGCGATACGTGGAGCCGAAGGCAGAAGGCAATTAGGTCCGAAGGCAATAATCCCGTTTGCTCCCGAAAGGAATAATGTTCATAAAGGAGAAATAAATGTCTGCCACCCGATAACATTTAATGGAGAATATTCTATAGCATTAAGTACGTAGTCTATTAAAGAGAATATGACATTCACTACCTGCCGTTACACATTCTTCAATGACCCTCATAATTGTCATTTAAGAGGGACTTGATCCTAGGACCTTGTTCCCTAGGTGCGATTATAAATAATGAGTTCAACAGCCATTGTAAGGGACACGAATTTTCTGACAAGCTGATACTATACTTTGCTCAAAGCTCAATAATATTTTATCTTCTACTTACTAATATTGTTACTATTGCCTCCGGAAGCTTTGCTCCCGAAATCAGGATTGCTACTATCTTATCTCGATTTCAATGCTAAGTCTTATATTTTGTTTAATTTATTTATCATTTTGGGATCAAATCGATTCACTTTTCTATAAACTACGTATAAATTCAACTGTACCATTTTACAGGTAAACAGTTTGGAACCCACCGTGGGGCTTAGACAGTTGTGTAATTGAGTTGATCCTTGCATCTATTACTAACATGTTTGATTCTTTGTTCTTAGCAAAAATCATACAAAATGGCAGATAACGATGTCAACATCGCACATAACGTTGAGGCCCAAGAAAATCAGCCTTAGCATGAAGATTCGATTTGTAATACCCGCAACGAGTGGGATGAGGCCACGCCGGTTCTTGGTGGGCAATATCCACGATATGTTCGAGAGGCAACTCCTGATGATGCTAAAGACGAGCACGTCGTTGAAACAGTAAGGATCCTGAGGAAGCAATAAAAGGCCACTATGGGTCATCTCTCACGACAGGATCATGTTATGATGGAATTGAGGCAGGCGTTGTCGGGTGCTTCCAACAACGTGAATGGATAAAGTCCCGCTCCTCCCGGTGCTCCCGCAAATCAAACAACACAGAGGGTCGACAATAACATCCAGAAGGGCAAAGTCGGCTTTGATAGGGCCGGGGGGAACGATAGCGGATCCGGTAATAACAATGAGAATGATCCCTATAAAAAGTCGAACTCATGCAGTTTATGAGGGAAATAAACGCCCGAATGGATCAGATTCTGGGCGTACCCCAGTATTGAAAGGACCAGACTCAAAAGAAGTACACCCAATTGCCGTTCAAACCAAGCCCCACACCATAGGTTATCCCGAAGCAGTTCAAAATACCAGACGCGCCGAAGTATTACAAGAACCGATGACTGCTCCCGAGCCGAGTGAAGTCAACCAGGGGGAGGAGTCATCGGAATCCTATCAGGTACCAAGATATTTCTAGGTACCAGAAGAAACAGACGCAACAAAATCCACGACGGAAGAACTTGAGCAAGTTGCGTAGTTCGAAAAACTCTTAGAGAGGAAGTTCCACTTAGGGACAGGACTGAATCCCGAGCGCATGTCTGGATTTATCGAATTTCTTAAATTTTATGTTGACTGTTTTGCGTGGTCATAAGTGGATATGAAAGGTATCCCGCCAGAAGTGGCCGAGTACAAACTAATCCTGAATCCCAACATCCCTTTGGTAAGACAGAAAACATCTTATTGCCGAGGTTAGAAACAAATTCGTCAAAGAAGAGGTAACTCGATTGCTTGATATCGGTTCAATCTGAGAGGTAAAGTATCCTGAATGGCGAGCTAACGTAGTAGTAGTTCCAAAGAAAAATAATAAATTTCGCATGTGTGTAGACTATAAGGATCAAAATAAGGCATTCCCAAAAGACTCGTTCCCATTGCCTAATATTGATTAAATGATTGATGTGACGTCCGAGCACGAGTTAATGAGTTTCCTCGATGCTTACTCCGGGTACAACCAAATCTAGATGAATCCGGATAATCAGGAAAAATCTTCGTTCATAATGAACTTCAACACATATTGTTATAATGTGATGCCTTTCAGGCTAAAGAACGCCGGAGCCACTTATCAGTAGCTCGTAAACAAAATATTTGAGAAACAAATAGGGAAAACTATGGAGGTTTACATAGATGATATGCTATTTAAGTCTTTGAATGTAGGTCGTCATCTTAAATACCTGCAAGAAACCTTTGACATCTTAAGGAAGTACAACATGAAGCTTAACCCCGAGAAGTGTGCATTCGGGGTCAGCTCCGGTAAGTTTCTGGGATTCCTGGTGTCGCACAGGGGGATCAAAGACATCCCGGAGCAGCTATCAAGCATGAAAGAGGTTCAAAGGTTGACAGGGAGACTGGCCGCTTTGAGCAGATTCATTTTTCGATCTTCGAAAAAATGCCATCATTTCTTTTCACTACTCCAAAAGAAGAACAATTTTGAATGAATGTCAGAATGTCAACAGTCTTTGAAGAATTTGAAAAAGTATTTGTCAAGTCCTCCATTACTATTAAATCCGGAGGAAGGCGAACAACTGCTGTTCTACTTAGCGGTCTCAGAGGTAGTGGTATGTGCCGTTTTAGTCCGTGAGGACTAAGGTACGCAATCTCCTATTCATCATGTTAGTAAAATTTTAACAGGAACAGAAACTCGCTACCCACATTTGAAAAGATTGGCCCTAGCTCTCGTAGTCGCCGCTCGAAAGCTTAGGACTTATTTCCAATATCCGATAGCCATGGTGACCACTTTTCCACTGGGGAATATTCTTCAAAAACCTGAACTTTCAGGTAGGCTAGCCAAGTGGGCCGTCGAAATGAGTGAATTTAACATAGAGTATAAACCTAGGATTATGATTAAGTCACAAGTTTTGGCCGATTTCAGTCCGGGACTGTTATCTTTGGCTACCAAAGAAGCAGTGATGGTGTCAGAATCGACATCAAGAGTTTGGACCTTGTTCATGAACGGAGCTTCCAATGTGAAGGGGTCCGGGCTCGGCATAGTGCTAACTACGCCCTCGGGAGAAACCCTAAGGCATGCCATAAGAACCATTCCTCTGACTAATAATGAAGCAAAATATGAAGCTTTGATTACAGGACTCGAGCTGGCTTGGGGAGTTGACTCCGAGGTCATAGAAATCAAATGTGACTCCTAATTGGTAGTAAATTAAGTCTGCGGGATCTTCGAAGCTAAAGAGGAATGCATGAAATAGTATGTAGTGAAAGTTTAGGCTCTGCTCGTTCGGTTCAGGTAATGGTCAATTTTGCACATCCCGAGGGAAGAGAATGCAGAAGTAGACCCATTACCCAATTTGAGATCATCCAGGAAATGAAGGGATCAGACTCCAGCATGGTCGTACAACTTATGCATTCGGTATTGGATGCATACAACTATTACGAAGTAAATGCGACCAACTTGGTCTGAGACTGGAGAAATAAGATCATAGATTATCTCGAGCACGAAAAATTGCTTGAAGATCCCAAGGCATCTCGGGCGCTGCACACTAAAGCAGCTCAATACAGCTTCAAGAGAGGTCAATTGTATAGAAGATCTTTTCAAGGCCCGTTGGCCTGATGTTTGGGAGCTTCCAAAGCTAACTATGTTATACGAGAAGTCCACGAAGGGATCTTCGGAAATCACTCAGGCGCATATTCCTTAATGTTAAAATTAATTAGGGTATGATACTACTGGCCCCGGATGGAATAATACACCAAGGCTTATGTTAAGAAATGTGATAAATGTCAACGCCACGAACCATTAGTACATCAACTAGCAGAGCTATTACATTCGTTTTTGTCACTATGGCCGTTCATGAAGTGGGAGATGGATATAGTCGGTTCGCTGCCCCCAACCCCCGTTAAGGTAAGATTTCTTTTGATTTTAACTGACTATTTTTCTAAGTGGGTTGAAACAAGTCCTTACTAGAAAATCAGCGAGCGCAAAGTGGTAGATTTCTTGCGGGAGAATATAATTCGCACATTCGGGATACCGAAAGAGATAACTTGTGACAACGGGCCACAATTTATAAGCGTAAAGATCACAAAATTCCTTGAAGACTTGAAAATCAAAAGGATCACATCATCACCATATCATCCGAGCACAAATAGTCAAGCAGAATCAACAAACAAAGTGATTATTCAAAATCTCAAAAAAGGACTAGAGGCAGCGAAAGGCAAATAGCCCGAAGAGCTACCGGGAGTACTATGGACGTATCGGACAATGGCCAAATTGAGCACGGGGGAAACTCCTTTCTCTCTTGTATATGGAGCTGAAGCTTTAATCCCGGTGGAAGTAGGGGAACGTACCTTGAGATATTTCCGGGCGGACGAGAAAACAAATAATGAAGCAATGTTGGTCAATTTAGAGATGCTTGACGAACACATGGAGTTGGCACATATAAGGATGGCAGCCAAAGAGCATAGAATGGAAAGATATTTCAATTGAAGAGCCAACCTCCGTTATTTCAAAGTAGAAGACTTGGTTTTAAGGAAGGTAACTCAGAACACCCGGGAGCTCAACGCAGGGAAGCTGGGTCCGAGCAACTGGAATGTGACACATCTCAAAAGATACTATTGCTGATGAGCCTCGCCAATATTGAAAGTATGTGCTGCACTCTTTTTCCCTTCTTCCAGGTTTTGTCCCAATTGGGTTTTTTCTGGCAAGGTTTTTAATGAGGCAGCTACGCAAAGCATACTACGAAGGAAGATTTGTTAGTGGAAATAAGACCTTAAAATGACAAGGCACGTAGATAATGGATCACTATGGAGAGGTTAGATAATCTTTTGCTCGGTAGAAACGTTCCTACCGGGAAGTCAAATTTTCTATCGGGCCAAGGGTTACCCGACCGTTCAAGAGTACAAGCCACTAGGGGGTTGTTAGATAGTCTTTGGCTCGATAACAAAGTTCCTAAGGGGAAGTGAAGCTTGCTACCAAACTAAAGATTATCTAACCATCCACTAGTGGAATCTTCAAAGGAGCAAGACTTCTGATGTTCCAATTCGCATTCTTCGCATTCGAACACTGGTGGGGGGATGATATGAGAGTACGAAAATAATAACTGCCACATCGATCGGGACTACAAAGTCTAAAAACAAAGTTGTGTCATCGGAATCGGGAACTGCGCGGCCAACCCCGTAGAAACAAGTTTTACAAGTTAGCCATAAGTAATAGTAATTTATTTTTATGTACTTTTGAAAATGAAAGGAATAAAATAAATTTCTTTTATTTTTATCTTGTTTCTTGTCTTTTCAATGAATTAATCTTATCATTTAAAAGTTAAACAAGTACTTCAAATACTAGTGCCATAACGAACATGAGACGTCCTCTTCAAGAGCACCGTAAACATAAGAGGGCCCTATCTTATGAAACCCTTATGGTAAAGGGTTGGTTCCGGAAGAGCTTATGCCCAGAATACAAATGCCATCGGGGAAAAGTACACCAGAAGCCTTGCATTATTCGATGCAAAGAGAAAAACTTGCGCAATACTTAAACGAAAAGTACGCAGAGAGAAAAACTTGCATAATACTTAAGCGAGAAAATACTTCCATTCATAGCAAATGTGCCAAGCAGCACAATTACAAAAGTATGAAAAAAAAGTGAAAAGAAAGCCAAAGCTAAGCTACTGCACCCACAGAATTCGGAGGAAGAGAAGTATCTGCACCCCCAGGAGAGGTAAGCAGATCTACCGCCGGCTCAAGAGCTTGGCCTTCACCATCTTGGCCTTCATCATTTTGGCCTTCATCATCTTGTCCTTCTCCATCATCTCCTTCAGGTTCTTCTTTAGTTCCCGAGAACTCGGAACCGGAACTAGAAGAGTCAAAGGAATTAGGTCATACCGGGAGACCCATCCAGGAAGTTGACTCCAGCTCACGGGCCTTGGCGATTTTGGCATCAAAATGAATGACGCCCGCTTTGGCCTCTTCCAAGGTTTTTCTCCTCATGCTATACATAGAATATATTTTTTCAACAGTGAGGGAAGCCGCTCGAAGTTGAAGTTCTTTATTAAGACGGTCAACCTCAGTCGAAAGGTTATCTCGCTCGGATATAACGGCCCGGAGGCTGACATCAAGGTCACAGATAGTAGAGTTAAAATATTTATTATGCTCTATGACTCTCTTATGCCTCTCCTCCAACCGGGCATACTTCTCCTCGGCAACAACAACTTCTTCAGCTTTGGAGTTCAAGGCCGCCTCCAAATTATTCAATCTTTTAGTAGAGGAAGCCTCGCGATCGGATGCAGCAAGAATGACATTGTGGACCTCAACCCATTTTGCCCTAGCTTCTTCAAATTGTACCCTTAACAGGGCAGCCTCTTGGCTAAGGGTCACTATTTCTTGCTTGCTTTGCTGCAACCGAGCTTCCGATTCAGCGGCCTCAGTAGCTCATGCTTCCCGTTTCGAGAGGCAGTCAACTATCTGATCGCGCTCGGCCAACAATTGATCCTCTGAGGAGGTAAGATTTTCTTTGTCAAGGATCAATCTTTGAAGGCCCTCGGAAGCAAGGAAGCTAGCCTACAAAATAGAAGTACAAATTAAAAACCCTGCCACAACAAAGAAAGAAGGAACAAAGATAGTACCGCCGCCACGTTATGTATGGCATTGTTCATCAAACACTCTCTCTCGAGAGACTGTATTTTAGTCCTGTACCTTTTTGAAGTCAAAGGCTTCAGATAATTAGCAAGTTCTACCGGACGGGACAACAAATGACACCCGGTATAAATCGAGAGGGTAACACTCTTCCTCATTTGGTGATCGTCTAAGGGGCCAGAATAGTTGTGTCCCAAATTCCCCGGGGACTGGGGAAATGAGACATCCTCCTTTCGGACGACAACGACCGGTAGAGATGATGTAGCAGTTGCTGGTGGCGAAGGCAGTGTTGGTGAAGAAGGTGATGAAGTTGATGGCGTTGTAGGTTGTGAAGTAGTTGCGGAAAAAGAAGTGCTGGTTGTTGGTTGCTCACTAACCGAAGGTGGAAAAGACCCGGTACCCAGCTTCACAGTATTGGGAACAGTGACTGGGATTCGGAAGCGAGAGTTATCATCTTTCACTATATTAAACTCCCCCTAGAGCGATGGGACATCGTCCTCGGTTAGCGTAACTAGCTCAATAGATTGAGCACTCTGTTGAGCTGATGAAGGCCATCGTCTTCTATGTAGAGAAGCCCCCTCATCATTGGCTCCTCCATCATTGTCGATCACCACAGTGTCTACTGTTGGCTCGGGCACGACGCTCATCACCACTCCAAGGTTGGCTCAGGCGCGACGCTCCTCACCTTTTTATTTTTTCCCTCGGCAGTGAAGGAACATCGAATTTTTGGTTGCTTGTTCTCCGGCTGGGGACTCTGAGAAGAAGAACTCGCACCAGAAGTAGGCTCGACGACACCCGTTTAGGCAAAATCCTCCTGCAGTAACCTCACTGCATCAATATGATCATCCAAAATGTCCTCCTCGGGAACGACAACTGAGCCCTGTGGAAGACCTGAATTCAACAGGAAAGGAGAGTTAGCCAATTTTCCTATACGAAAACAAAAAGCAAGATAAGTTCAACCTACCGGGATTCTTGGCCTTCCATTCATATTTAGTGACATCCAGAATCTTCTGAACCCACTGGTCCAAGCCTTCAACCCTAAGTGGTGTCCACCGAGTTGCGAAAATAATGAAAGAAGAAGGATCAACAACAACATGGGACAATCTTTAACTAGAAGAAAAGGCAAACGATGAACTTACGAGTATGGTTCTATAACTCAAGGAAGGATGAAGTCGTGGCCGAAATGATATCCCTGGTGGCAACAGCAACGAACCGCTCCATCCATCCACAGTCGTTGTCATCATCCATGCTGGTTAGCAAAGCATGGTGGCAACGTTTGCTGAAATTTATCATTCCCCCACGGAAAAGTTTGGGGGAATAAAGGTTCATCAGTCGAGCCCAGGATAGTTCTTCTCTCGTCTCCTAGCATAGACGCTGAAGATAAGCAATAGTCCGCCACACAGAAGGGCTCACCTGTGCCAAGCAGACTTGGTAATGAAGGAAAAACTCCAAGATAACGGAGTCAAGCCCCCCGCTTAATGAGAACGGGCCCAAAGTAAAGGGATACGTAAAACCCTTCTTGTAGAAGGTTACCCGCTCCGCCAGGCCAGGAGCGATGATGTTAAAATATGGACAACCACAATCTTCCTTCACAGCAGGGATGCTAGAAGGATGGATAGAAGAAGGATACACGCCAACACCCCATGTTCGGAGGTTAGCAGAAGGGTACTTTTCTTTGAAGTCTTTAGTTGTAATAAGCTTTCTGGGAATGATGGCGCTCACCGTGGGAGGAGCGGCATCATCAACACTTTATTTGTTCTTTGAAGCACTGTAATTTCTCGAAGAAGAGGTCATTGTTATCAAAAAGAGAATAAGGGTTTTTTTTCTCTGAAGAAGAAGATTAGAGGGAGTGGAGAACAAGTTTGAATTGAGTAAAGAGAGTTTAAGAGGGTTTGAAAAATTATAAAGTGTAAAAAGGTGAAGGTTGATGGGTATAAGTAAAGAAATAGGCGGCCAAAATCGTGGCCATAATTACCTCGATAACCGGAAAAAGTATTGTTGAATCGTGGGATGACGCGTGTTCGGGGCATTAAATGCGGAGAGACGTGTGTCTAATCAACCATTAGAAATTTTTTAGAGGGGGTCAGAGAATTTCCCGCCAAGAAAGGTATCCTTTTTACCAACTTTCCGGTGACACAAGGATATGCCACCGGAAAGTAGGAGGACTATCTGTATAGGGTAAAATATGTTCATATTAAATGCTCGCATAATAAAGCGACACGTGGAGCCGAAGGTAGAAGGAAATCAAGTCCGAAGGCAACAATCCCGTTTGTTCCCGAAAGGAATAATGTTCATAAAGGCGGAATAAATGCCTGCCACTCGGTAGCATTTAATGGAGAATATTTTATAGCATTAAGTACGTAGTCCGTTACAGAGAATATCACATTCATTGCCTACCGTTACACATTCTTCAATGACCCTCATAATTGTCATTTAAGAGGGGCTTGATCCGAGAACCTTGTTCCCTAGGTGCGATTATAAATAGTGAGATCAACAGCCATTGTAAAGTACACAAATTTTCTGACAAGCTGATACTATACTTTGCTTAAAGCTCAATAATATTTTATCTTCTTGCTTACTAATATTGTTACTACTGCCTCCGAAAGCTATATTCTCGGAATCAAGATTTCTGCTATCTTATTTCGATTTCAACGCTAATGCTAAGTCTTATATTTTTATTTAATTTATTTATCATTTTAAAATCAAATTGATTCACTTGTCTACAAACCACGTATAAATCTAACTGTACCGTTTTATGGGTAAACACCTTTTATTCCCAATTATCTCATGATACATAAATAGTAACTTTGAGTCATTTTACCTTAAACCACATTTTACTACGAATCAAAACGTGCGAAAGGACTCGCAAGTTTCTCTCCACAAGATATGAAAGATTTAGATGATGTTAACTTAGTACCAATAAGGGATGAAAGGAAAATAAAAGATTAATAAACTTGGAAAGGAAATAGAGGATCTCAAGATCTCCTTAGATTGAGTCACTATCAAATGTATATCTCTTCCTGTGGTCACAATATTATGGTGAATGGATGAGGACAATGTTATAACGATATTTAATGAGTAACGTAAATCAAAATCCTAACCTGGAACTTATTAAGTGGACCTCCTAGCATTATTGTCTTGGAAATCATTACATTTCATTATTTCATTTTATTTTGTTATCTTATGTTGTACAGTCATGATAACTAGGAGGAATTGACAAATGATATTGCTAAACATTATCTATGTTACTGAATATAAAACATTATCTATTGCTTCCCTTTGTTTATCTATGTTACTGTTGTAAAGAATATCTCAAAATGGACAAATCATAAGGATGAAAGAATATCATCCCATCAAACAGTGTCCGATTAAATCGTAATTATCCTCATGTTCCAGCTCTTCTTGTAAAAATTTTAATAATTATTAGCCCCACTAACTTCAGAATACTGTATAAATATCAATATTAAGCATCGAACCTAGTGCACTAATGATGAATTACCGTACTTTTAGTTCCCTATGTTATTATGCGATCATTTGATTGTTCTTCACTTTTCAGTGCGGTTACATTCTTCTAAGGAACGTTCCAAGAAATCTCTATGCCTATACATTTTTACTTCAAAATACTCGTTCTTATGTAAAATAGCTTGGAATTATAAATGCAAAGTCTTTATCATTCTATCAAAATTATTAATTGAAGATTTGGTCAAACATTCAAGTTCTGAACAATTCTCAAATGAAAGCCTTAAAACAATAGCTCTTGCAGGTATCTCTGAGATTCTAAAAGATGTACTAATAAAATGGAGGTAGGACGACAACATAATACATACTTGTATCTGGACGTTAAATCAAAATTTTTAATTTTAACTTAAAAAGAGAATAAATATCATTTAAAACGGGTCAAATGATAAATATGTGTATGAAAAATATGTCTTGCATTTATTAATATAATGTAAACATCAATTGCGAAAAAAGTTTTACAATAGAACAACTTAAGCAGTTTGAGGCGATGCCAGGCTTCTAGCCTCTACAAGCAATTTAGCCACCAAAACAGGAAAAACAACATCTATAAGCAATGATCTTTGATTACTTACTTTTTTTGGGTGGTAAGTCTTTGATTATTTTCGTTCTAATTGGTATTAATATCAGATGCCAGTACTCTACCTTCTTCCCTGCGAATTCCACCGCCGTCATTGGTCTTAAGTGTTAGGAGATTTTCACCCTAAAGAGATTCAAAGAAAAGATCAGAATAGTGAAGGCTAATTTTTCTTGAGATCACTATAGGGGATGGAGAGCTTTTAATGATTTGATAATAATTCGAAATATATCGACTATAATATTGGACAAAGATATTCTCAGGATTTAATTACACCTGCATGATGTATGCCTTCTTTAAAGAAAATTGTATAGATTACTCTTCCCAATTTTAAGAAAATAAATGTTCGTAAATATGTTTTTTGGTTACTGAGTTTGTTAATTGATGTTTAGTATAATTTATCAATGATTTTTCTCATGGTGATAGAAAGATCCACCAAACAATATAGAGAACCAGGGTCTCTACCAATTCCCACAGTAAACAAGCAGTAAATGAAGAACACACGATATTTACGTGAAAAACTCCCTGCTCAAGGGATTAAAAACCACGACCTACCCCTAGTAGGATTTCAACTCCACTAAACTGAGCAAACTTGAGATTACAACCTATTGCAATCTAGGAATTAAACTCTTAATCCCCCACCCTACAATAACTTTATTGTAAGCCCTTTGCAATAACTCTATTATAAAGCGGCACTCTTGACTAACTCTAGTCAAACAACTATAACAATAATGGTTAAACATTGTCCTACGAAATACTTCTTTAAAGTTGTGTACGATACAAGTAAAGAACAAAAGACAAAGACACAACAAACTTAAGGACTCAAGACATCTTCTGTGTTGGGATCTCGTCCTTGGTTTGTAGCAGCTTTGTTCTTGAATGCACCTAGAGGAAACAATGACGGCTAGCACTTGAATGGTAGGATTTTTCAGATTCTCAAGTGTAGGTCAAACCTTGTATAATGTTGTTTATATACGAGAGATCATGTGTGAAGGGATAGAGACATTTCAGCTTTTGGTTAGGCGGCCTATAACAGCAGCGGTTGTGCCACTGCACTGCTGCCAGTCGGTATAGTGAAATAATTTTTATAGTTGTAGAGTTGATTGTACGACAGTTGAGGGAACCAATCCCATCTGTTCCCTTATCTGTTCCTGATATTCAACTTAAAGTATATATATTTATATGCATATTGCCTCGTATTTTACTCATATTTCTTATATTTCGGATGTGTAATATAATAAATTGTACTAATTCGCGATATTTTATGTGTAAGAGTCACCCGGAGGCAATGTGGGACGAAAGTGCACTATTTGAAGTAAAAAGGAAACAAAATGAAAAACGCTTCCAGTGTAGCGCCCAGGCCAGCGCGTCATGCTGCCTGGGCCGCAAGAGGCAGACTCGAAATTTTTTGGCCAGGGCTAACGTGACGCGGTACCCTGGATGCTGGGTTTTGCTCGGGACAAGGTTTTGACCGCCCTACACATTCCCAACTCGTATAAAAGAAGTCTAAACCTATTTTGGATGGGGGGAACTCCACTTTGAGAGAAAAACACACACACAGAATACTCGGGAGCAAGGATTCTCAGTTTTTCTTCATCTTTCTTAGTATTTTCAACTATTCAAACACTTGTAAAATTATTTAGCTTTATCATGAGTGGCTAAAATCCATAAGTTCTAAGGTTGTAATTTATCCATGAATATTGTTGTTCGAAGTTGACTTTACCTTGATTATAGTTCGCTAATATATGGTTGTTTCTTTAATTCTCAAATTAATTGCATAATTATCTAGCCAATAGTTAGATTCTATTTACTATCTATACTATGCTTGGGAAATCTACGTCTAAATTAGAGAAGAATTAAAGAGATCATGATCTTAACTCTGAGTGGTAGGAAGGGGGGGGGGG